>JAVJIF010007784.1:217500-281058 GCA_038442645.1 Agave tequilana | reverse complement strand
ATTGCAAATTAGTGGGTTAGGTGTTAGAAATGTTAGAATCCATCATCATAAGCCATCAATGGCTCTTGCAAGAGTAAGGCCTTGTAGAGGCTATTAGATTCATGTGGATTATCAAGTAAGTGGTTAGATGGTTAGTGGTTAGTAGTTGATTGCCATGAGAAGAAAAGATTAGCTAAACATCATGTAGAAGATGGAGAAATTATAATAGAGAAGAAAGGAGGCACCTTTACATAGACTGTCACCATCTATTACATCAATATTTCTCTATCTCTCTCTGAATCTCTCAGCCCTACTACAAGATCTAAAAAGGAAATGCAAATACAAAATACAAGAAGAACACCTATGCTACACTACACTAAAGATAGAAAACCTAGCCTAAAATCAAAACTGCTTGCGTTCAGGGCAAACCCTGCAGTATTTATAGGCAAAGGGGGCTTCTAGAAGACGAGACGGGGCAACGCGTTGAAGATCGACGCGTGGCTCTACCATATTACCGCGGAAACACGGTTATTGCCGCGTTTCCGCGGCAATACTAGGGACATAAGTCCCTGGTTTTGGCGAGCGCGTCCCCGCCGCTTCTAGGACTTTCTTGGTATATTCTGTTTTTGGTATTTTTGGTCGGATATTCGTCTGTGCGCAAAGGTCTAGATTCAATGCATCTTCTAGAAGTTCCCTTGATTGGCCACCAAGAAATCTGGAATTAATTACCCGAAAATGGGTTTAATTAAGCTCTTATTACTCCTTTGCCCTTAAACTCTTGATTTATCTGCAATAGAGACCAAAACACGGTTTAGACTGACATTTTATTCATAAATCGGTAGGGAATGCGATATAATAATGCAGAATTGTAGACTAATCAGTAAGTAAATAAGAAAAATTGTCTTTAGGTCCCTAGGATGATACTTTCCTGTGAAAAAATCTCATAGTTTAAAACACAGTGAAAAAGCCCCTTAACCCAGTTTGTTGTGTGTGCAGGTCCCTATCCCCACCACATGGTTTAGACTGACATTTTATTCATAAATCGGTAGGGAATGCGATATAATAATGCAGAATTGTAGATTAATCAGTAAGTAAATAAGAAAAATTGTCTTTAGGTCCCTAGGATGATACTTTCCTGTGAAAAAATCTCATAGTTTAAACACAGTGAAAAAGCCCCTTAACCCAGTTTGTTGTGTGTGCAGGTCCCTATCCCCACCACATGGCACATTTCATTTTCATATTGGCCCTATTTCTCTTGCTTAGCTTGCTCTATTTGATGTGTTGTTTTTTTTTTGTCTTTTGTTCTTTTGTCCTTTTCATGGAACATGAGATTGATGATAGCGGCTTGGAAGCTATATTTTTGTTTACTCTTTCATATTTCTGTCCACCTCATGTTGGACATTTTTTTTTATTGATAATTTTTTGCGAAGATAATTCTTTTGGAATGTGTATTATAATCCAATTTATTTTGTTTAATGTTCTGTCGCATTCTCACAACATTTGTCCACCTTCTTAAATATTTTGTCTACCTTGTCAAATATACTGTTCACGTTCTCTAATTTTTTGTCCACTTATTCTAATATTTTGTCTACCAACTCTAAAAATTGATAAAATTAGACAGAAATTGACAAAAATGGACAAAAAAAGGAAAGATAGACAGAAATTTAAAAAACTGGATAGAAGTTAATTAAGGTCGATAGATACCTTATTTAATATTTAATTTTCAATTTTGTTCTTTTGTTTTTCATGGAACATGAGATTGATGACAGCGGCTTGGAAACTATATTTTTGTCCACTCTTCCATATTTTTGTCCACTTCATGTTGGACATTTTTTTTGCATTGATAATTTTTTTACAAAGATAAGTTTTTTGAATGTTTATTATATCTAGTTCACCAATTTATTTTGTTTAATATTCTGTCCACTTTGTCCACCTTCTCAAAATATTTGTCCACCTTCTTAAATATTTTGTCCACTTTCTCTAATTTTTTGTTTACTTATTCTAATATTTTGTCTACCTACTCTAAAGATTTATAGAATTAGACATAAATTGACGAAGGTGGACAAAAAGGATGAAAGATAGACAAAATATAAAAAAAATTGACAGAAATTGAGTAAGATCGACAGAAAGAGAGAAATTGAAGGGAAAATTGTCTTTGAGTCCCTGTGAAAAGATGTCCATGTAAGAAAATCTCTAGAGTATTAAAAAAGATTTTTTAGATTAGGTAGATAAAATATTAAAATAAGTTGACAAAATAATAGAGAAAGTGGACAGAATATTTGACAAGGTGGACAAAATATTTAGCAAGATCGACAAAAATTTAAGAAGATGGAAAAATATTTTGAGAAGATGGACAAAAGTTTTGAGAACATAAACAAAATATTAGAGGTGTATAGAATTTATAAGTTAAAGATAAATAAATAAATATTTATATGTTATGAATAATTTTCTAATTATAAATAAATTGCTGATGTCAAATCTCAGGGGAAAAATATCAATGCGCATTTAGCATCCATTGAGGGTGGACAGAAATATAACATCCATGTAAAAAAAAAAATTCTCTGAAAAAAATTATCAATGCAAAAAATATTATCCACCTTGAGGTGGACAACAGAGTGGACAAAATAAAGCCTCTACGCCGGCCCACACGCTTAGCGTGTGGCGAGCATTAAATGCTCGTGACCCTGGCCGCTCAAATCAACTCGGACAAGGCATCTAATCAAGGGAAACATGGTATTAAAAAAATTTGAGTAGGGACAGGGACCTACACACACAAAAAACTGGTTCATGGGGTTTTTTCAAAGCGTTTCAAAGTATAGGAGTTTTTCACTGGACATTCTTATCCCAGGGACCTAAAACAATTTTCCCAAGTTAATATGGGGATATATGGGCTTGGGCCATGGGCTTCGGGCTGAAGTTAAAAGAAAATGGAAAGGAAATAGAAATGATACGAGGTGGGCTAAATAACAGGAAAATGGGAAGAAAGAGTATAGGGAAAAGAAGTGGGCTGGGCTAACTAAATACTCATACAAAATAGTAAAATAAAACTAATAATAATTAAGCATGACCTCTTGTATAGGAGTCCTCCAAGGAGTACATATCTAGTGGCGAGATGCTGCAACTTTTGAGCTTCAACCTTGTCAAGGAGCGTCCCATCTTTGAGAAAAGATATGATAGGGTCCCTCCACTCCGGAGATAAAGCTAGACGCAAGACTTTCTCATCGAGCTTGTAAATGCTCGGTTTTGGATGTGCTCAACGAAAATCTCACATCTAAATTGGAAGTCAGCGACTAAGGCTAGTGTGGTCAGGGAGACTGTGTAGCTGTTCTCGGATATCAAGATCTACTTGAAGTCGCAACGGGAGAATTTGGCTTTCCAAGTCATGATGATCTTCAAGTATGCGGCCATCCGATCGTCTTTAACCGTGTATTCTCCATTGATTTGACTATGAGTAGTGAATCGCAACGAACTCCATGCCCGTGACTCCGAGGGTAGTCTCCATCTTGAGGCCTACAATTACAGCTTCATATTTGGCATCGTTGTTGGTGGCTCGGAACCTGATGATGGATCCTTCTGGTGTAGTGAGGATTATCCCAACTCTGATGCCCTTACCATTTGATGCTCCATCCATGTTCAGGATACACCCTTTCAAGAGGTCGCTCAGTGGTGAAGGTCCTCGTGTGAACTCGGTAATGAAGTATGCCAAGATTTTCCCTTTGATCAATGTCCTCGCTCAAAGGTGACTCCAAGAGGTCTGATCTTCGTGACCAACTTTGTTATTCTGCCGTTAGCCTCAGGATTCTCCACGACGGTCCTCAACGGGTACTCTGTCAGCACGACGATAGGAAAGGACAGAAAGCAGTGCTTCAACTTCCTCATGGTGACGAAGAGAGCGAACACTAGCTTTTCAGTCCTTATTTATTTGTTTAAGCATCAAGCAAAGCCTTGCTTACATAGTAGACCGGCTTTTGGATGCCCCCATCTTTCCCAAACCAAAGCTGCACTCACTGCAGTGTCAGAGACTACGAGGTAGAGGAACAACATTTTGTCGGGAAGTGGCTTGGATAGAAGTGGAGGAGACCCAATAAGCCTTCAAACTTTGAAATGCTGATTCAAACTAATATTCCAATAGAAGTTAGCTTTGTTTTTCTTTATGGCCCGGAAGAAGAGCTTGCACTCGTCAGTTGCTCTGTTGAGGAAGCAGTTGATGGCAGCGAGGCGACCGTTGAAAGTCTGGACCTCCTTGATAGTGGTTGGGGATTTCATCTCCAATATAGCGGATATTTGGTCGGGGTTGGCCTGGATTCCCCGCTGAGTGACCAGATACCTGAGGAACTTGCTAGAAGCTACTCCGAAGGTATACTTCTCAGGGTTGAGCTTCACATTGAATTTTCAGAGGAGAGCGAATGCTTCTCCAAAATTCTTCACATAGCGGGAGTGATCGAGGCTCTTAACAAGCATGTCATTGACATACACCTCCATTTTGTTTCCAATCAGCTCCTTGAAGACTTCATTAACCATCCTGTGAAAAGTAGCTCTGGCGTTCTTCAATCCGAAGGGCATGACTTTGTAGCAGGAAATGGCACGGCTAGCGGTGAAGGATGTCTTGTCTTCATCTTTTGAACATATATTGATCTGATTGTATCTCAAGCAGGCATCCATGAAGCTAAGAAGTTTGTAGCCCGTTGTTGCATCGACCATCTGGTCTATGCTAGGCGGTGGAAATTGTCTTTGGGGCAAGCCCTGTTTATGTCAGTGAAATCGATGCAGACTCTCGACTTCCCATTTTTCGTCTTCACCAGAATTGGATTGGCGAGAGCCAGTTTGGGTAAAGAGTTACACAGATGAAGCCAGCCTTGAGGAGTCGGTCAACTTCATCGTTCAATGCTCAGAGATGTTCTGCATTCATCTTCCGCGACTTCTGCTTCACTGGTTTGACCTCTGAGAGGATAGACAGCTTGTGATAGATGACGGAGGGATCCACCCTGGGCATATCTGTCGAAGACCATGCGAACATATCAAGGTTCTCAAACAGAAACTTCTTTAATTGATCCTTCTCTCGGGCAGAAAGCTTCGTGTCTATCCGGAGAACTCGCTCTGGATGACAAGCGTTCGCATGGAACAACTCAACCTCCTCCTCTAATTGTTTTTGGGAGTTTCCAACTTAGAGGAAGAGTCAGAGTCTCGGCTTCTGCCGTACTGTGATTGTTCAGTAGCAATTTGCTTCAGCTTCTTTCTCTCGGAGAGGTCCTCATCGGATACTGTCTTCACGATCTTTGACTTCCAGCCCGACTTCTTCTGAGCGACAATGGAGACGGTCCTTGTCGTGGCCTGATCTCCTCTGATATCAGTCATCCTAGTCTGAGTGAGGTACCGCACCAGCTGCTGATAGGGGGCGGTACGAACTTCATCATATGGAGCCAGGGTCTCTCGAGTATTTTGTTGTGGGGGATTCCACGTCCACCACATAGAACTCCGCAATGATGTTGTAGGGGTTTGAGCAAAGTGGGAGCAAATTGTTCACAGAGAGTGTGTCTCGTTCCCGTCAAACCCATATAGGTGAGATTGGATTTGAGGGACGATCATCGCTAGGGCAATTTTTGGAGTGTCCATCATGTCTAGGGCGCCTCTGTATAAAATATTGACGGAGCTTCCCCCATCGACCAGGACCTTGGACACTCTCCAGTTGCCGATGATCGTAGTGACAATCAAAGCATCATTGTGCAGGAAATGTTACGCTGATGTGTCAGAGTTAGAGAATGAGATTGGTTTGCTTGGAGCTAATGGTGGTCCAGTTAGCACCGTTGGGTACTTACTCATGCGAGCCTCATTGATGTAGATGGCCCTTTCCCGGGAGGTGGTGCCTTCGATCGGGAGGCGTCGAAGATGGAGTTAATTTTCTGGTACTGGATGGCATGGCTCTCCTGTTGACCTTGGGGCCCCCGTCTTCACCTTGGTCTCTGAGAGCTGCCTGGGGTTGAGGACAAACTCTGGAAATAGCCCCGGTTTACCAGTTCAAGAGTTATCTCCAGAGAGAACGACAGTCCACGGTACGATGGCCCATACCTTCATGGAAAGCGCAATACTCCCCAGCTCCGATCCCTTTGGGTTGGACAAGAGTGCCCTCGGGCACCTGATAAACTCCTGGTTTTTGATGGCACTATATACCTGGTCCATGGAGACTTTGAATAGAGTGATATCTTCATCCTCTTGGATTTTGGTGAGGTTTCGGGCGGGCTTACTGACAGCTCTGACCGCCCTGCTCGGGTCTTCTTGAAGGAACAAGATGTGCCTTCTGCTTCTCCGCCTCGCCACTGAGCTTGGGGAGTGGTTGGTAAAACTCAAGTAGCATCCTCATTTGAATATACTGCTGGGCACGAGTGAGGATGTCGCTCATCTTGGTGACATCGTGTTTCACCAGATGCTTGTAGAAGGAGTGCGTGACTTGCAGCCCACTGATGAACGCAATAGTAGCCCTGTCGTTATTGCAGTTATACACCAGGGCCATTTGGCTCTAGAAATAACTAACATACTGCTTGAGGCTCTCCCCAATCTTCATCTCGATGATGAAGAGATGGTTGCTGTTCTTTTTTAGCTCTCATCGGGAAGCATACTGGTGGTAGAAGTCCTACTTCACCTCCTCTAAACTCCAGATAGATTGTCTCGAGAGTGTATAGAATCAGTCGTAGGCAACTCCCTTGAGACCGGAGAGGAACACATGACTCAGGAGAAAGTCATCGTGAGAATGAACCGCCATCTTGTCCTGGTATTATCGTAGGTGCTGGATGGAGTTGGTCACTCCCGAGTAGCACTCGAAGCTCAGCACCACAAACTTCATCGGGAAGCGGTGAGAACTGATCTCCCCGAAGAGTGGAGAGTTGAAGGTGCTCACCCAGCCAGGCTCCGTCTCCTTCCGGAGAAGTTAACTTGCTTTCTCAACCTGCTTTCAGATGATCTCCTCAATGTCCTCCACGAGAGGAGCCTTCAGGGCCTTGTGTGACTTTGAGTTTGCAGAGTGCTGACTGCCACTTGGAGAGAGTGATCTGTCGCCCCTTCGATTGCTCTCATGCGGGATGCCCGAGGAGTGCTCAGTAGCAGAGACAGAGAAGTGCAAGACCCTTCTATCCTTTGGTTCCTGGTGTATTGTGATCTGCAAAGGATCTCCATCTCGGTGACTAGCTGGTTGTCGAGATGGACCATCGCTTCTCTCTCGAGGATAGCCTTCTCACGATCACGAGTTATCTTCGCCTATTGTTCATCCATTTTCTTCTGAAGGTCTGAAAGCATCTGGACGAGTTGATTCTCGGAAGCATTGCCCTTGTCCCTGAGGCAGTAGGCGAGGAAGACAGTCCTTCACCGACATGTTCGATGCGAAGGCATAAGGCCCTGCACCTCTCGCTGCGATTGATCGGGCTATTGAGGCTTCTGTGGTGGTAGCACGAGAAGCATTCCTCCTTGATGGGGCCATTGCGACTTTGGAGAGGCTTTTTTGAGAAGAAGAAAAGGTTTGAAATTGGAAGAACTTGAGCATGAACTCAGAAATCTCAATAAAAGCACAAAATGTAGTGGTAAATTCCATGAGGGAATTTATCTACATTCAAATTGTAAATGGGAAAATAAATCAAACATAAACACCAGAGCATTACGTGAAAACCCAAAAATAAAAAATCACAAATCAAAAAGAGAGAGATTTCACTAAATCAGAGAGAATATAAGGAGTTCTCAATACTCTTCTAATATAATATTCAAGATGATTTATCTAATTTTTTGGATTTTTGTATTAATAATTATTTTTAATCCATTTTCTCTAGAAAAATACCCATTTAATAATTCCACAATATTATTTTCAAAATTTATAGTTATTCATCTACAACATATAAAATTGTTACATACAGGAAATAAATAAACATTACAGAGCAAAAACATATCACTAAAATTATTTCATGAACATTACAATTTTCTAACTATTTTACATGCTTGAAATTCTAACTTAACAATTAAACAATTTCTTTTAAATAAATAAATGCGTAAATTATAAAATTTTGCAGTGGTAAAATATACTCATGCAGAAATAGTTAAAAACAATCACTTGAGATCGTCACGAATTGGAATATAGAATTTGCAAATTAACTTGGTAATCTACATCTAATTTAAATAATAATTATAAGAAATATTAAATTTTGAGCTATTCTAAGTGATATGACTACCAAAAATAATTTTACAGAGTCACATTTTAGTTTCTGATTTGAATTTTTTTTTGATTTTTCTGAATTAATTTAAGCGTAAAATCAATTAATAATTCATAACGGGTCTGTTGCTACAATAACGGGTCGCTACAGTATTGGGTCTGGGTCTGGTCTACTACAATATTGCTGCTACTATATTTTGCTACAGTATAATTTCATGTATTTTAATTTATTTAAATTATTTTCTTTTCCTTTCTTTTTTTCTTTTCTTTTCTTTCTCTTTTTTATAAGGGCCGGGTCGGGTCTGCATTCAGACCAGGTGCTAGCCTGGTCTGGCCGAGAGCAGAGCAGTGCTCTCGGCCAGGCTGAGAGCAATGCTCTGCACTGTTTTTTTCTTTTAAAAACTGTAAAAATTCATTAAAAATTGCGATAATTAGGGGACATATCTTGAGTATCCTACCAAATTTTTTTGTGATTTTAGAACTTGTTTATCATGCTAAATTCGTGGAAGAACAGAATATTTGCAGGTGTTTGACGAAATGCCTAAACGAAAAATAAAATCTCATAGTTTAAGATTTACTTATCGGAAACGCTTCCCTTCAGTCTGAATAAGTCCCCTCCACGTCTGACAAAGCTCTGATCTTCTTCTAGTTGGGTTAGAGGAGATGATATGAGAGGAGAAGGTGTAAAGAGTAGGGTATTCTCTTTTTTTTTTCTTTTCTTTGTTCTAGAGTTTTTTAAGAGAATGATGTATATATAATTCTCCTTACCTGTAAACTCACCCTGAAATTCGTGCTTAAAGGCAGGGGAAGTTGTAGAGAGTGGATACAAGTGGGAGAGAAAATGGAGGAGAAGTTAGAGAAAGTGGGAGAAAGTGGGGGAGTTGAAGTTATTGTAATGAGGGTTAAATAAAAAAGTGTGAGAGTATATACCACAAATAAGTATGGCCCCTTGGTAAAGTCATTGGGCTCTTGGGCTTGGGTGCTTGGGTTCAAAACTTGATCTTAGCAAAAAAATGGCACTTTTTATTTTCATTTTATTTTTAAGTGATAAGCCATCTTACATGGGTTTGGGCCTAAACTCAATTCATTTTTTCTTTCTTTTATTAAACAATTGTTAATCACTTTAATAATATAATATAAAATTATTACATAGTATTTACTACAGAATTAGTAACATGGGTATTATATCATACCCACCTAACAAAAAAAATTTCATCCTCGAAATTAAATTCAGGAAGTCGAAAAAATACCTATCAAGGAAAAAGATGAGGATAATGGTCGCGAATGGCGTCCTCTCGTTCCTATGTCGCTTCACCCGGAGAATGCCTGCCCAAGACACTAGAACCAGTGGAATGGTCTGATTCTTCAAGACCTTGGTGGTCCTATCCAGAATAGTCATAGGTCTCTCAGTGTAGATCATATCCGGCCTGAGCTCTAACTCGGAATGGTCCAAAACATGACTGTCATCTCGAACAAACTTTCTCAACTGAGGTACATGAAAGGCCTCATGCACACCATCCAAAGATAGGGGTAATGCTAGACGGTATGCCACCTCTCCTACTCGCACTAAATCTCAAAAGGACCGATGAACCTTGGACTCAGCTTCCCTCGGCTACCAAATCTGATTACTCCCTTCATTGGAGATTTCTCCAAGAATACTAAATCTCCAACTTCACACTCTAGTAGTCTTCTATCCAAGTCTGTCCATCGCTTCTGTCTGTCTTGAGCTGCTTTGAGACGCTCCTGGATGATTTTAACCTTCTCCACTGTCTGTTGGATCACCTCTGGCTCAACAACCTCATTTCACCAATGTCGTCCCAGCACAAAGGAGACCTGCATTTTCTACCATACAACGCTTCAAATGGTGCCATCTTAATGCTGGACTGGTAGCTATTGTTATAGGCAAACTCTGCTAAATGCAGATGATCTTCCCATGACCCCTTGAAGTCTAGCATGCAAGCTCTCAACATGTCCTCAAGAATCTGGATCGTTCGCTCCAATTGTCCATAAACTTTAGTCGTGTCCCTAGGATCTCTTGAAGACTTCTCCAAAAGTGAGATAAAAATCTGGTATCTCTATCGGACACGATGCTGACTGGCACACCATGCAGTCGAACCACCTCCTGCAGATACTTCTTTGCTAATAACTTTGTTAACTGCCCCAGTCTGAATGGGATAAAGTGAGCTGACTTCGTGAGGCGGTCGACTATAACCCATACTGCATTGTTCCCTTTTGGACTGTGGGGCAGTGCAATGACGAAATCCATAGTGATGTGCTCCCACTTTCACTCTGAAATCGGTTAAGGTTGAAGGAGTCCAGCCGTCCTCTGATGTTCTACCTTCACTTGTTGACACACCAGACACTTTGCTACAAAACAAGCAATCTCTCTCTTCATTCCGTGCCACCAGAATCGCTGCTTCAGGTCTTGGTACATCTTCGTCCCTCCTAGATGTATGAAATATGCTGAGTTATGAGCTTTAGATAAAACTTCTTGTCGTAATCAACCATCAACTCTAGCCACCGCCTTTGCTGCATATTTAGCTCCTTTTGAGTGAAGATATACTTCAAACTCTTATGGTCAGTGTAAATCAGCACTTGATCGCCCAACAAATAATGTCTTCAAATCTTCAAGGCGAAAATTACTACTGCCAGCTCCAGGTCATGCGTAGGATAATTCTTCTCATGTGGCTTTAATTGTCTGAACGCATAGGCTATCACACGTCTATGCTGCATTAGTACACAGCCCAGTCCTCGTCCTGATGCATCGCTATATATGATCATACCTCCAGTCCCATCAGGCATCTTCAAGATTTGAGCTGAAATCAATTTGTTCTTCAACTCTTCAAAAGCATCGGCACACTCTGCTTTCCATACATACTTTTCCCCTTTTTGGGTAAGCTTGGTCAAAGGTCCGGCAATTTTTGAAAGTCCTGCACGAGCCTCCGGTAATATCCAGCTAACCCAGAAAACTCCTAATTTCAATTGCGACTTTGGAACGGGCCAATCTTTCTCGGCCTGAACCTTACTGGGATCCACTGAGATGCCTTCTCCTGAAACAATATGTCCTAGAAATGCTACGCTCTTCAACCAGAACTCACACTTACTCAGTTTGGCATAGAGCTTCTCCTGCCGAAGGGTCTGCAACACAATCCTCAAGTATTCTGCATGCTTCTCTTCATTCTTAGAATAAATCAGAATATCATCAATGACTATGACCACAAATTTATCTAAGAACGGAGAGAAGACCCTATTCATCAAGTCCATGAAAATTGTTGGAGCATTGGTCACTCCAAATGGCATCACTAGAAACTCGTAATGACTATAACGAGTCCTAAAGGTCATCTTCAAAATGTCCTCCTTCTTCACCTTCAGCTGATGATATCCAGACCGGAGATCTAACTTCGAGAATACCTTAGCTCCACTAAGTTGATCGAACAGGTCATCTATCCTGAGCAAAGGATATTTGTTCTTGATGGTGACCTTGTTCAGTTCTCGATAATCAATATACATTTCCTACTATCATCCTTCTTCTTTACTAACAACAATGGAGCTCCCCACGGCGAAACATTGGGTTTGATGAATCCCTTATCTAAGTACTCTTGCAGCTGCTTCTTCAATTCCGCTAGCTCCATAGGTGCCATCCGATACGGTGCCATAGAAATTGGGGCCGTAATCGGAATGACTTCTATGGCAAACTCCACGTCTCGATCTGACGGAAGTCCTAGTAGATCTTCTAGGAACACATCAAGGAATTCTTCCACTATTGGTATCAGCTCCTCCTGAGCTTCGATAGTGGCATAATTCCCTTGTTGCTGCTGCTGCCTGGACGCCTTCGATTCCCCAACGAATTGGAGCTCTGGCCGGTGTGAAATTCTGAATATCACACTCTTGCTTCGACAATCAATCATCGCATGATATTTGTTAAGCCATGTCATGCCTAGGATCACGTCATATCCACTAGTGTCTATCACAAACATATCTACACTTAACTTTCTCCCACAAACTTCTACAGGGCAGAATTTATATACCTTATTAGCGGTTATAATCCCATTCTCAGTACTAATCTCCCACTGAGTGTCTATGTCATCATAATGTATAGAATGCATCTTGACAAATCTAGTGGATATGAAGCAATGTGAAGCTCCAGAATCAAATAGCGATATAACTGAAAAAGATTGAACCAGAATAGTACCTACTACCACCTCCTCTGATGCCTCCGCCTGTTCTGCGGTCAAATTAAAAGCATGGCCTCTCCCACGTCTTGCTCCGGTCCTCCTCTGAGCCTGTTCGAACAACTGAAGCTGCGGGAGAAGTGGAGTACCTATACCTGCAGGTGCAGGGTTCTTCTTTACTCCAGGTGCTGGAAGGGTGGGAATGGTGCTCCTTTGTCCTTTGATCGGGTAGTCTGCTAGCTGATGATCTCTGGATCCACAAGCGAGGCATTGACCATTAGCCCACCTGCAATTCTTCCTTAGATGTTTCGTCCTCTGGCAGAAATCGCAGATCATTGTTGGTGGGGAAGAGTGATCGGGCGTCTAATCGGTGGGGCTACACTGAATCTGACTGGAGGTCCCCTGGTAACCTGATTGAGAGGTCGCTTCAGTGGCCTTGCCTGCAGCCTACTCTTATTCTCTTTCTCCATTACCTGCTCCAAGTCACGAGCAGCACTAAGGACCTGAGAGTAAGTCCCCGGTTGTTGTAACACCCCGCTCCCAGAATACATACTTCGTTGCGTATTCATATTTTTCGAGCGAATTTTTTGATTTACTTCCTGTATTTATTTTGTTTTATGAATTACTTATATGATTGTTTTGCCTTGAATCTAGATTCATGGACTCGAAGTCAGCCCTAGTTTGAACCAGGGACCCAATCTTAGAGTATTGCTCGATTTGATCTTTTCGGTATTCAGATTTGACCGATTTCAGTTTCATATATTATTTTCTAATATTTTAGATTTTCTATGATTTTTTAAAATGTTTCTGGATTAAATTGTAAATCTTCAAAACCGGTGTCGACTAGTGTCATTGATCGATTCACGGATTTTTAATTTACAAATGGAGTTGAATTTCTAAAAACTAATTTCATATTGTCTCTTAAAAATCATATTTTCTATCTAAATGCATTTTTGGAGATTTTTCTAAATTTATCGAAATTACACCGGATTTGGTGTTGACCGATATCTCCGAAAGTTCCAGGATTTTTAATTAGATTTTATTTCTGAAAATCGATTTCATATTATTACTCAAGATGATGTTTGCTATCTTTGAAAATTTTTAGAGATTTTTCTGAATTTATCAAAATACTGCCGACCTGGTGTAGACCGGTATCCACGGTTGATTTCAAGAATTTTATTTTCAAAATGGGATTGAATTTCTAAAATCTGATTTCATCACATATCTTGAATAATATTTATTATTTTTGAGAATTTTTGTAAACCTTTCTGAGTTACTTTATTTTTCGGGCATTTCTGAAGTTTTCAGTGTTTTCCCAGATACCAAAATTTTATCCAAATATTTTTCTTTTCTCTTCCTCTAATTTTCTCTCTCCTCCCCAGACACGAGGTTCGCCAGACGCGAATCTGATCTTTAATGCAGAGATTTCTTTTCTTCTGCATTTAATGCCCTTCAAATCAACTCTAATCAAGTCATCATGACTTTCTCTCTCCTCTGACAAACGCGAAGCTCCCGTTTTTCTTAGATGCAGAGCACAACTCCGCGTCTAGCTCTTTTGGCCAGACGCGAGGCTCCTTTTGACCAGAGGCGAGGCTCAGTTTGGCCTAGACACGAGGCTAGTTTGAATGAGAAGCGAAGCTCATTTATATGCATGGCAAACTTGTAATAATCTCCATCTCCCTTATTTTTCTCTCTTCATTATTTCTTTCTTTCTTATTCTTCCAGCCAACCAATAGCCAACAACAACCACCAAATCAGCGCCGGCCACCTCCTTGGCCGCCTCCTTGGCCGGTGTTCCCATGCCGCCACCGCCACCACCTCCTTCCCTTTTTCCTCCTCTATCCTCTCCACCATATCCCACCACCACCACCACCACCTTCTTCTTTTTCCACCAAAACAACCCACTTCCACCACTCTCTTCTCTATCATTTCCACCACCATCTACACCACTTCGGCCACCAACACCCACGCCAAATTCTCCTCCTCGGCGAGTTCTTCCATCCTAGCCAACTCGTCGCTCTGCGAAACACATTTTTCAAAACTCCAAAAATCCAAAATGAACTAGAATTGCACCCCCCCCCTTCTTACCTTGGATTTGGGCTGCCCCCATGGCAGCCACCTCCGGCCGCCGGCCAGACCCGACCGGTCATTCCCCCCTTTTCCTCCCCTTCCCTTTTCTTTCCTTTCCCTCTTTCTTTCTTGCTTCCTTCTCTATTCTCTTCTATTCCATTCTTCCTCTACTCTTTCTCTTTCACCGTTTCTCTCTCTCATCCCGTTTCTCCTCTCTCTACCGCCTCTCTCTTTCTCTCTCAACTGTCTCTCTTTCTCTGTCCACTGTTCCTCTCTCCTATTCTCTTTCTCTCTCTACCTTTCTCTTTCTATATACGTGTATGGACACATACACTTATTCCTCTCTCTCTCTCCCCCCATATATGTGTGTTGTATGTGTGTGTATACGTACACAACAAAGTCAACTGCACATATACACACACAACACACATATATAGACACATACACTTATATAGATACATAACATTCACATACACATATACAGAAAACATACATATTGAATAACAAACAAATACTTTTTTCTGGAAGGTAATAACAAACAGATATATACACGCATGTACACACACACACACACACACACACATATATATATATATATATATATGCATGTGTTTGTATATGTATGTATGTTGATACCAACATAAATACATACACATCCATTCACACACATACTTGTAGACAAATCGGTGTCCAAAATCTCAATATCGGCCAATAATTTTAGTGTTAATACTGTTAATATCCTATAGATAAATATACATATATTTTTGTGTGTGTGTGTGTGTGTGTCTGTTTGCATGCACCTGTCTTTATATATACACACACATACATAATATATGAGTATAAGGGTTAAGAGTTTAAGCTCATATAAGCTTATATTAGCTACACTATATTCTATGTGTGGATCATCTAAGTGGATGATCCACACCCTTCATAATGATCTATATACCCTCAAGAAATTGTAGATAAAAAATCATAGGCTTTGAAGATTATTTACTCATCTATCATGGTTGCAAATTGAATGACTCCTGTGAAAAGATAAATTTGAACAAATTTGTACTGCTTGATCAATGGACAAACGATATCCAAAACTCATGATTTTTCATCGACTACTCATTGAGAATATATAAATTACATTGAACGGTGTGGATCGTCGATCCACATGTGAAAACTAGTAGCTCATATAAGCTTATATATATAAATAAATAAATAAATAAATAAATATATATATATATATATATATATATATATATGTATGTATGTATGTATGTATCATGATTTCAACTATCAGTGGATTTTAATATATATAGTGGTAATATAATATCCAATTTCAGGTGCCAGACACAATACCCTCTTATATTGGCTCATTTTGAAGCAGATAGTGCCGATATTATCGACATTTGTAGAATATTTAAGATATTGATATTAAAACATTGGCTGATACTATGATTTTAAATACCGATTTATTTACAAGTGTGCGTGTGTATAAATGTATGCTTCTGTTTGTATCTATTTATCCATACACATTTAGATATGCACACATACATGTACGTACATAACGTACATACATACATACATACATAATTAGATACATCATACATCATACATACACATAAATTCACACACATATATACATACATGGTTGCATGTATGCACACGTGCACATGCACATACATACACACACAAACACGAATAATTATAAATGTATGATTTTATGTATACACACGCACATACATATAAGATTTATCTAAATGTGTAAATCGGTGTATGTATCTACATGCGCATATATAGATACAAATACGTGTGCACACACACATGCATAAGTAACATAGCATAACATTAATACATGTAATCAATACTATCCCACTAAATTATGAAAAATAAAAATAAGCATATAACAATTTGAAAAAATAATACTTCAAGAATTCAAGTATTCTTACCTTCGTTAGTTAATGAGAGCAGTTGTTTACCTTAAAAGTTTTAATTGTAAATAAACACTAATTTAACTAAATTAGTGATATTTAATTGAGGTAAAAAGTTTAAACTAAAAGATATTTAATAACACATAACTAACCTCGTGATATCTTAAATGCTTTTGGAGAAACCAACCGAATATATCCAATGTTCAAAGCCTGAAAAAAAATACATATAATGCTTTCTTATTTTGATAAGTAATATAAATAAAAAAGACAACGTGTCTAGATTTCAATGTCAACCTTTTAGACTTCACTTCATATTAAGACAACTAGATAAAAAAGATGAGAATGCCTCCAAATAATCTAAGATTGAACACTTAAATTTATAGATGGGACAGAATAAATATTACAAAATAATTGAGAAAAGAATATGCACCATTCGTTGATGTTCCAACTTTGTCTTCTGCTACTTGGTAGAACCTCAAACAAAGAAAACGAGATTTCATATTAAAAGATTTTACTATTTTATTTCTCTTATTTAGAGATACAGAGAAAACAAGATAATGAAGCATTTGGCTTTCAATCATGCATTTTCTTAAAAACAACTAATCGATCGTCCTATATAATCAATCCAAACACAAGCACCTATACAGGAAAGAACGTGCACACACCCACCACACGCATTGATGAATATAGTCATTACATGTGTGTGTACATATACATTACACACACATATAAGTATTGATGTATAGGTGCACACACACAAACTCACATATATGGACACATAAACATATATAGATACATACACATACAGAAAAACACACATATTGAATAACAAACATATATAATATCATGTATATATACACGCCTACACACATACATGTACAAGTATATACATATACTTACAGGTAAATATATGTATGTATATATGTGTTTGTATATGTATGTATGCACGTATGTGGTACCGACATAAATACATGCACACACACGTTACCATACAGACACGGGAACTTGTAGATAAATCGGTGTTTAAAATCTGAAAATCGCCTGGTGGTTTTAGTATCAATATCGTTAATATCCTACACATATATTACATATATCTGTGTGTGTTTGCGCGGACATGTGCTTATATATATTACAGTTTCCATTATTAGCTGATTCCAATATTTAGTAGTAATATCGTATTGGGTTTCAGATGCCCTATATGATATTGACCCTATAATATCGACTCATATTGGGGTAGATATTATCAATATTATTGATTATATTTACAAGATATTAAAGATTATATACTGATACTAAAATAATTGGCTGATATCGAGATTTTAAACACCAATTTATCTACAAGTGTGTGATGTGTGTGCATGCGTGTATGGATGTAACTTGCGCATGTATCTATTTATTCACATACACATATATAGATACATACACATATTTAGATACACACAAATATATGTACATACATAAGTGCATACATAAGTACACGCATACACATACATACACATGGATACATCTATGCATGCATGCACACATAGACACACAGACGCTCGAAAAGAATTATATATGTATGCATCTATGTATTGATACATATATGTGCATGATGTATATATATGTATATATTAGTGTATTTATCAATGCATACATACACATATATATACAAAAACATATATAAATACACACATTTGTAAGAAAAAAATACATAAATAACATAGCTAGCATACATACATACAAACATACATGTAAATCAACATTATCTCACTAAATTATGAAAAATAAGAATAAGCATATAAAAATTTCAAAAAAAATATTTCAAGAATTCAAGCATACTTACCTTTATTAACTAATGAGAGCTATAGTTTTATCTTAAAAGTTTTAACTCTAACGTAAACACCAATTCAACTAAATTAAGGGTATTTAATTGCTTTAAAAATTTAAATTAAAATATATTCTTAATTAATTGCACATAACTAACCTTGTGTAAATGTATCTTGATTGATTCAAGAGAAAGCAACCGAATACACAACCTTCAAAACCTGAAAAATACATATAATGGCTTTCTTTTTTATATAATTAATATAAATAAAAGAACAAACTTGTCAATATTTCAATATCAACCTTTTAGACTTCATATCAAGCTAGCAAGCTGAAAGAAATGAGAACAGACCCAAATAACCTACAATTGAAAACTTAAATTTACAGATGAGACAAAATAATATGAGAAAATGGTCACGAAAAAAGTTGATCACCATTTGTCCACGTTCCAAACTTTATCTTTTGCTCTTTGGTAGAATTACAAACAAAGAAAATAAGAATTCAAGTTGAAAGATTTATATTCTTTTGTTTCTCTTTTTTGGAGATACAAAAAATAAGATAATTGTATCCCCTACAATAATAAAGCATTTAACTATGTTGTATATATATGTTAGGCTTTCAATCAGGCATTTTCCTAACTGATCATAATAAATCACTAATCCAAACACACAAACAAAAAATATATACATACACCTATATATGAGCGCTCACTCACACCCCCATGCACATGTATGAATATAAACCTTACATGCACGTATATACAAATTAAACTATATTGAACAAACATTACATATACTTACATATACATATATATAATATACAGGGAAAGGATTTAATATACCTAGGTTAATATAAGAGGTTACACCCACATATTAAAATACACTGTATGTCGCTCATATCCATGATCCAAACAATTGATAATGATCTACATGTTTTAAAACCCATATGGATCAAATTTCATATGCATTGAAACTTTCTAGCATCTCCATCTAATGATTTAAAAATGAATAGTTTGTAGCGGTCTTAAAAGCCCTTTTATATTTGCTTAATTAGTGGGCTAGAAAGTTTCAATGCACATAAAATTTGATCCATATAAGTTTTAAAACATATAAATGACAATCAACTTTTGGATCATGGATATGAGTGACGTACAATGTATTTTAATAGGTGAGTGTAACCTCTTATGTTACACATTAGGTGTATTAAAACCTTTCTCATACACATACACGCGCGCGCGTTATACGTATGCACACACATATACACATATAGATATATTCTTTGGAAAGTACACATATACGTTTATATACATATATGTGTGTGTGTATACATATATGTGTGTGGATACATATATGTGTGTATGTGTGTACACACACACACACACACACACACTTATACCTATATTGAGCGCTCGCTCACACACCCATGCACATGTATGAATATAAACCTTACATGTGTGTACATACAAATTAAACTATATTGAATAAACATTACATATACTTACATATACATATATGTATATATACATACATATACATATACATACATACATACATACATACATACATACATATATATATATATATATGAGAGAAATGTAAATCAGCTGACACAAGAGGCAACTCCCTCCTATGTCGCACTCAAAAATCAATTTCCCGAGTGAATTTTCAAGATCCGACCACACAATATCATCTTCATACTGTAAGATATACACATATAAAAAATCAAGTGATTTGAAGTTTGTTTACTCCATTTTCTTTGGGTTCAAACATTAACGGTTTTTTAATAATAGAATAAAATGAAACGATTAGATCAATAAGTAAACGAATTTTAAATCACTTGATTTTTTATATATGTATATCTTAGAATCTGAAGATGATAATGTGCGGTCGGATCTTGAAAATTCACTCGAAAAATACGATTTTTGAGTGCGACATAGGAGAGAGTTACCTCCTGTGTCAGCTGATTTACATTTCTCTCTCTATATATATATAATATACAGGGAAAGGGTTTAATACACCTAGGTGTAACATAAGAGGTTACGCTCACATATTAAAATACACTGTATGTCACTCATTTCCATGATCCAAACAATTGATTATGATCTACATGTTCTAAAACTCATATGGATTAAATTTCATGTGCATTATACCTTTCTAGGCTCTTCATCTAATGATTTAAAATGGATGGTCTGTGGCGGTCTTAAAAGCCCCTTTTATTTGCTTGATTGGTGGGCTAGAAAGTTCCAATGCACATGAAATTTTATCCATACGAGTTTTAGAACATGTAAATGACAATCAACAGTTCGGATCATGGATATGAGTGACATACGATGTATTTTAATAGGTGAATGTAGCATCTTATGTTACACACTAGGTGTATTAAAAACTTTCTAATAAACACGCGCGTGCGCGTGCGCGTGCGCACACACATACACACATATAGATATATTCTTTGGAAATTACACACATACATATGTATATATACATATATGGGCGCATGTGTATATATAAGTGTGTGTACACACACACACACATATACAGAGACACACACACACACACACGTGTGTACACATGCACGCACGCACACACAGAGGATAGAGTTACAATACACATAGGTGTAATTAAGTTGCACCTCTTTCCACCAAACAAAATTTTGTTTGGTGAGATACAAACAAAAATTAATGTGATTGGTTCCCACAGGATGCTTAAAAATATTTTTTGTGTGGTGGAAAGAGGTGTGTAATTTAGTTACATCTATGTGTATTGTAACTCTACCCATATAAATATATATATGTGTATATATGTATATGTATATGTATATATATGTAACTCTACACACATATAGATATATTCTTTGGAAAATACACACATGCATATGTATATATACATATATGTGCGCGTGTGTATATATATGTGTGTGTACACACACACACACACACATATACAGAGACACACACACATACACATATATACAGGCGCGCGCGCCGCACACACACACATATATGTACACACACACACACACAGATGATAAAGTTACAATACACATAGGTGTAATTAAGTTGCACCTCTTTCCACCAAACAAAAATTTTGTTTGGTGAGATACAAACAAAAATTAATGTGAGTGGTCCCCACAGGATGCTTAAAAAATATTTTTTGTGTGGTGGAAAGAGGTGTGTAATTTAGTTACATCTATGTGTATTGTAACTCTACCCATATAAATATATATGTATATGTATATATATATGTATATGTATATTTATATGTGCACACACATATAGATGAGCATGGTCACCATATATATAATTAAAAAATTGGTCCAAGCGGCTAGGGTTTCTGGGGGACTCTCCCCCATAGGAGACCCAGGCTCCACTGCTGATGATGATCCAGGAGATCCAAAGGGAGGTTTGCGTGAAGGAGATCAAAATGGAGGTTCTCAAGGCTGGATCAAAGTGTCACACAAGAAAAAGCTCTCGGCTTGGGAACAGAAAGCGCAAGAATCAGTCCAGATCCAAAGGAAGCGGACAACCTATTGTTCAGAAAAAGAAATTTCCAGGGCAAAGGAAGAAGAGGTAAGATATTGGAGTCCAAAAATCCAATGGAGTTGGTCCAGATCTGAGATCAAAGCAATGGAATTTACTTCTGGATCAACAGCTAAATCATGGAAGTATGTCTGTGCTTGGGGTAGGCCTATGGAAGAAGAATGTAAGTTGCCTGTTATCCCTCCCTCACTTTGCGGTGATGGAAGTTCATGTGCAAAAATCTCAATTACTGAAGGGTTATGTTGTTGTTAGCAAAACCTTACTACTTTCATCTAAAAGCTTGTGTCTCAAGATTATGGAAACCCACAGGCTCATTGGACATCCATACAAGGAAGAAAGGTACTTCTTCTTTAGGTTCGGTTGAGATGAAGAATGCAATAGAGTCCTTCAATCTCAATATAATAAAGAAGTGGTCAGCTGATATTAGGCTAGAGAGGGATTTGTTAAAGTCAATTCCTGTTTGGGTGAGATTTCCCTCCCTACACCTTAAGTTTTGGTCTAGATCAATTATTAGCAAAATTGCTAGCTTGGTTGGAACTCCTTTATTTATGGATAAAGCAACATCATCATTTGAAAAACTTGCTTATGTAAGATGCTTTGTGAGATCAATGCAATTAAGCCATTAGTAAATCAGGTCAAAAATTGAGGTTGAGGGAGGAGAAACCACTCATGTGGAGGTGAATTATGAGTGGCTACCACCAACATGCTTAAAGTGCAATAGTTTTGGACATGAGGTGGCTTAATGCTCCACTAAGTAAGTTTGGAAAGAAAAAGGGCAGAGTTTTGGGGGTACCAACTCTGTTACTTCCCAAACACATTTGAGAAGTGAAGAGCAAAATGGAGCAAATGGAATGCATCATGGAAATGAAGTTCAGAATCAGCATCAACCACTGCAGAGTGGTGGGGAGCAGAAACTGGATGTGCAGTAGAATCATGTACATGGGGCTTCTGTGCAGGGAGTCCAAGAGCAGCAGGGACAGTGCCAGAATTTAGATGCACAAGTAATGCATGGACAGAGTCAGAGTAGAAAGCAAATACATACCATTGTAGATGGGCAAATGCAAAGGGAGGGGCAGCATGCACAATTCCAGGTTCTAGATGAGCATGTGCAGAATCAGCAAAATGGTGTACAAGTGCTGGCTGTTCAGAATATGAATGGGCTACAAAATTGTGCGTCTGATAGAATTGGAATTGTTGAAGCTTCTCATGTCAATGCAATGCACAATGAAATAGGATGCATAGTCAGCTCTATTCCTACTACTAAATTGGCAGCAGATAGTGGGATTCTGCAGCTATTTTTGCTGGTAGAACTGATATATGTTCTGCAGGGAGTGCTGATACAAGATACAAATCCAGTATTCCGGCAGCTAGTTTAGCTACAGAGATGGGCAGTTCTGCAACTGAGGTTGCTGAGATTGGGAGTTCATGTTCTGCATCTGGATTAATTGTTTCTAATTGTATGGGTGTTACAACCATAGAAGGGAGCAGGGAGCAGGCCATCAAAGCACAGCCTAGTGCACAACCTTCTGCACATGCACAGGCTGAAAATGAACATTATCCCCAGTCCTGGAGCCAAAATGTCAATACAACAGAAGATTTACAATTCTGAGGAAGAAGAGGACTCCGAAAACCCAAATTTTCAGATTACAATGGTGAATCCAGAATGTGAGAAGCTTATGGAAGATCTTGCTTCGAGAAGGTTTTCAGTGAAAAGGAAAATGAAAGTTAAGCAACAAGGAAGTAGAAGAAGCGAGAGGTTGCATAAGGCTTCAAAGTGATATCCTCTGAGGTGTTGCATAAGGCTTCAAACTGTTATCCTATAATGTGTTGTCAAACTGTTTTATGTGAAAACTGGTTGGTTTTCTGTAAATATTTTAGTGGAGCATATTAACTTTGTACCCGTGTATCACATTATCAATAAAATTATTTTTACCTTTCAAAAACACACACACACACACACACAGAGATATGTAGATACATACATATACAAATATGTATGTGTACATATATTTGTGTGTGTGGAAGTTTTAATACTCCTAAAGCATAATTAAGTTAATTATGCCCACCTATAAAAGTGTATAATATGCACAGAAATTTGAACAATCTACTCCATTTATCTTGATATACATGTTCTAAAAGCTTTATAAACAAAAATTCATATAATTTAAAGACCAATTGCTCATGTATCTATGGTTGTAAAAACAAATGATTTCTAATTGTCCGAAAATCGCTTATTTTCTCACCACATAAAACATAGGTAAATGAACTTCAAAATGAAAGATTTTGTGCATAGAACTTTCAGAATATGTAGACTAAGATGAACAGAGCGGATGAGCTAATTTCACTGCATGACATGTGATTTTGTAGGTGGGCATAAATAAATTAGTTATGCCCTTGGAGTATTAAAGCCTCACACATATATCTATATGTATGTATATATGGGGAGAGGCTTTAATACTCTCAGGGCATGACTAAGCTAATTATGCCTACCAATAAAAGCGTATAATATGCAAATAAATTGGACAATCCACTGAATTTATCTTGATTTACATGTTTTAAAAAGTTTGTAAATAAAAAATGATGTGTTTTGGAGGCCAGTTGCTCATGCATTAAGTGATTGGTGAAATGAACTATTTTCAATTGCTAGAAAACCGTTCATTTTGCCACCAGTTAAAGTATGGGTAAATGATCTTCAAAATGTATAATTTTTTGTGAATAGAGCTTTTAAAACATGTAGGTCAAGATAAACATAATGGATCATGTAATTCCATTACATAACATGCATTTTTTTTGGGGGGGCACAACGGGCATAACTTATTGCCCTAGGAGTATTAAAGCCTTACCCATATATATGTATATGTAAGTATGTATCTATGTCAGTATCAACATAAATATATATACAAACATAGACAATTTAGTGTTTAAATTCTCGGTATATCCTATGAATATCGAGATTTATATGATAATATCGATAATATCAGCAAGGAAAAAAAGTATGCACACAGCAATGGAAAAGGTATCAATATCGTTAATATCCAATAAATATCAGCCCCGATATTAGCCGATATTATAGCGCAAATATCATATTAGGTACCTAGAAAATGATACCACTATATATTGAAATCAGCTGATACTAGAAACCATGATATACATGCAATCGTTGACACACACACATAAATATAAATATATATGTATATATATGTAGATATGTGTGTGTGTGTATATATATGGAGATAGACTTGTGTCATTCCGGAAGGATTCGAGCCCGAATCCTTCCCACTCAAATATCAACATCCGACATTTAAATACAAGATCCACTCCGTTGAAGTTGATCTATGTCTTTAAACATACAAATTCTCGATCCGTCCATTTGATCATGATCTAAACATTTAAAAACCCCTACAAACTAATTTTTTGCTAGGTTTCAAATGTGCTACATCGTTAAAATTATTTTTACCTTTCAAAAACACACACACACACAGAGATATGTAGATACATACATATACATATATGTATGTGTACATATATTTGTGTGTGTGGAAGTTTTAATACTCCTAAAGCATAATTAAGTTAATTATGCCCACCTATAAAAGTATATAATATGCACAGAAATTTGAACAATCTACTCCATTTATCTTGATATACATGTTCTAAAAGCTTTATAAACAAAAAGTCATATAATTTAAAGACCAATTGCTCATGTATCTATGGTTGTAAAAACAAATGATTTCTAATTGTCCGAAAATCGCTTATTTTCTCACCACATAAAACATAGGTAAATGAACTTCAAAATGAAAGATTTTGTGCATAGAACTTTCAGAATATGTAGACTAAGATGAACAGAGCGGATGGGCTAATTTCACTGCATGACATGTGATTTTGTAGGTGGGCATAAATAAATTAGTTATGCCCTTGGAGTATTAAAGCCTCACACATATATCTATATGTATGTATATATGGGGAGAGGCTTTAATACTCTCAGGGCATGACTAAGCTAATTATGCCTACCAATAAAAGCATATAATATGCAAATAAATTGGACAATCCACTGAATTTATCTTGATTTACATGTTTTAAAAAGTTTGTAAATAAAAATGATGTGTTTTGGAGGCCAGTTGCTCATGCATTAAGTGATTGGTGAAATGAACTATTTTCAATTGCTAGAAAACCGTTCATTTTGCCACCAGTTAAAGTATGGGTAAATGATCTTCAAAATGTATAATTTTTTGTGAATAGAGCTTTTAAAACATGTAGGTCAAGATAAACATAATGGATCATGTAATTCCATTACATAACATGCATTTTTTTTGGGGGGGCACAACGGGCATAACTTATTGCCCTAGGAGTATTAAAGCCTTACCCATATATATGTATATGTAAGTATGTATCTATGTCAGTATCAACATAAATATATATACAAACATAGACAATTTAGTGTTTAAATTCTCGGTATATCCTATGAATATCGAGATTTATATGATAATATCGATAATATCAGCAAGGAAAAAAAGTATGCACACAGCAATGGAAAAGGTATCAATATCGTTAATATCCAATAAATATCAGCCCCGATATTAGCCGATATTATAGCGCAAATATCATATTAGGTACCTAGAAAATGATACCACTATATATTGAAATCAGCTGATACTAGAAACCATGATATACATGCAATCGTTGACACACACACACATAAATATAAATATATATGTATATATATGTAGATATGTGTGTGTGTATATATATGGAGATAGACTTGTGTCATTCCGGAAGGATTCGAGCCCGAATCCTTCCCACTCAAATATCAACATCCGACATTTAAATACAAGATCCACTTCGTTGAAGTTGATCTATGTCTTTAAACATACAAATTCTCGATCCGTCCATTTGATCATGATCTAAACATTTAAAAACCCCTACAAACTAATTTTTTGCTAGGTTTCAAATGTGCTACATCGTTAAACTAATCAACTCACTATTTAGGCCGTCCGTTGAAGTTAATCTACATTATTTAAAGTAACTAAAAAACAAAAATCAAGCGTTTTGAATACTTTTTGCCCATCCATCAAGTGGCACAAAATGGACAGCCAAAAGTTGTGAGTTGTTTAGATCTATGTCTTTAGACATACAAATTCTCGATCCGTCTGTTTGATCATGATCTAACATTTAAAAACCCCTACAAACCAATTTTTATTAGGTTTCAAATGTGTAAAAAGTATTTAAAATTAACTCACTAATTAGACCGTCCGTTTTTGAAGCATGGGCAAAAGTATTTAAAATACTAGATTTTTGCTTTATAGATTCTTAAAATAATATAGATCAAGCTCAACGGAATATATCTTGTATTCGAATGTTGGAGGGTTGTCTTTGAGTAGGAAGGATTCGGGCTCAAATCCTTCCGGAATGACCCAAGTCTATCTCTCTCTCTCTCTCTCTCTCTCTATATATATATATATATATATATATATATATATATATATATATATATATATAGGAGTTTTCAAGTGCGAAATTTTCGCACCTGCCTTTTCCCTGCGAAATCAATCCTGTACCTTTGGATCAAATTCAATGGTCCAGATTTATTTTCGCTCAAATTAGTTCAGCAGCGGCAGCTCTTCATGGGGCCCACATGGTACCTCTCTCCCCCCTCCTCTCTCCGGACCAAATCTCCCCGTGGACCCAACCTCCCTCTTCATCGCAGCCGTAGTCTCCGCCCCAGATCTCTCTCTCTCTCTCTCTCTCACGCGCACACACAAACCCCCCGGATCACACCCCGATCGTCTTCATCCCCAACCCAACCCACCCCTATCGGAGAGGATGTGGGAATGACAGCTTGCGGAGCTCGACGACGAAGATGTCCCTGTTCCTCCCTCAATTGCTCTCTATGTGAGTGCTAATCCTGTTTCTTTTGACAGCAAAATCCTGTTTCTTTTAAGATCAAGAAGGAGGAGGACGACGCAAGGAGTGGAATCTCCAAGTTTGCCGTCCACTTTAAGGGTGTTGATTGATTATAGCTTGGGATTCATTTTGATTTGTGTGAGAGTGAAGATGGTTATTGGATTTGTTTTGGATTGTTATTGAGCAATGTAGATTTTTTTTGCAGAGAATGGAATTCAATGAGTAGCTCAATGTTAAGAGTTTTTTATTATTATTTTATTGCAGATTTTTTTTATTACAGAGCATGGAATTTTTTGAATAATTTAGGGCGTGTTTGTTTCGCCGCAAAACGCTGCAAAACGCAAGTCATAAAACTTCTTTTCCATTTTCCGTTGTTTGTTTCGCTGAAAAACAAGTTACAAAATGCAACTCTTCTTTTCCCACTTGCAGTTGCTACAGTTAAATTTGTGGTCATGTAAATCTCACTTTTACACTTATATTTTCTCATTTGCAGTTGCTACAGTTAATTTTGTGGTCATGTAACTCTCACTTGTAGTACACTTACAGTTCAAAACAGTTACTTGATAATCAATATATAATTTAAAATTATTAAATATTTAATATTTTAAATAGTGTTCAATTTCTTATTTAATTATTTTTATTTTTTATCTTTAATTTTTTATTGTTTTAATATTTAATATTTTACTATTTTAATTTAATATTTTATTTAATACTTTATTATTTTATTAATACTTATTCCATTTTTTATTATTTTATTTAGAGTTAATATTTTATTAATATAACAATATTATACTTTAATATAAAATTACTATATAATTTAATTATTTATTTTTTAATATAAAAAATTACTTTATTAATTTCATAATATATTTTATTATTATATTAATATTTTATTATGTTAATATTGTAATAACAATTCAGTATAATAATACTATAATGATAATTTATTATTAAATTATAATTATATTTTACTTTGTTAATTTTATATTTCTATAATATTATAATAAAATTTATATTATAATAATTTTCAAGTACTTTAATATTATAATATTATAACTATATTTTATTATTGTTGTAAGATTTTTTAATATTTATATTTTATTAGTATTCTTAAAATTTTATTAATGTTCTTTAGATTTTCTTAAAATTTTATATTATTTATTTAGTTAACATTTTAGTAATATTTTACTATTTATACTAATATTTTATTAATATTATTGTTATAAATAAAATATTAAGATTATTAATTTTTTATCTCAAATTTATTAATACAATTTAATTTGCAATAGTAGATTTAATTTAATAGTATTTATAATATTTAAATCACTGCTACAGTTAATTTTGTGATCAACTTTTCCACTTACACTTTTACATTAGCAACCAAACACCGTAAAATACAATATACTTTACCATTTATACTTTCACTTTATCAACCAAACACCGTAAAACACAATATACTTTTCCATTTACACTTCACTTTATCAACCAAACACCGTAAAACATAATATATTTTCTCTGCTATAGTTCACTTTTTCCATTCTCATTTTATGACTTACGACTTGCGACATTTTGCAATGAAACAAACAGGCTCTAGATTTTTTTGATTACAGAGCATGGAATTTTTTACAGAGCATGGATTCATTTCAGAGTTGAACTAATTCCACCCAAGACATATCGTCGCTGCTGCCCTTCTCGTTCCCCCTAGCTTGCGTGCACTCTGCTTGTGCTCGGTTGCGCTCGAGCTTGGGAGATGGATCAGTTTGCTCTGCTTGTGCTTAGTTGGGAGCTCTCGATCTTGGGAGGAGGTGGTGAGGGTCATGGTTCACAGTCGCGGTCTCGGCCGCCGACTCGGCGGGCATTGAGACGGATCGGTCTCGGCGACTCGGATCGGTATCGGGGCGATACGCGCAAAACGCTACATAGAAAGCTCAAAAAATTCTGAAAAAATCACGATAAATCTTTAAAAAATGTAGATATCCACATTCATGTATTACATGTCCAAAATATATCGCCTAGCACAATAAACATAAAGCGAAAGTATAAATACACGCGTCGTCGGTAGAAGCATATCAAAATACATGCACAATATAGTAAATTGCATAAATTACATTCATAAATACATGTTAATGTAGTTATTTCCACATTGAATTGCGATGAGGTACAAAATCATCATCATAATGCCGAGTCGACCGAGTCAACTCCGATTCTCGGCCGAGTCGGTATCCTCTGAGTTGAGTCGACCGACTCGTGACTCGGACTCGTCTCGGAGCGAGCCGAGACGGATACGACTCGGCCGACTCGTCTCCGACTCGGCCGAGTCTTTGAACCGTGGTGAGGGTGAGGAACTAATCTTTATATTTTGTCAAGAAAATCTGTGACTGTTTATCTCCTGAAATGAAAATTTAACCTTGAACTCCATTCAAACTGTTGCAGTTGTATATATTGTGCATGCCAGCAGCAATGAAATCCCAAAGCAATGATTCATATCATAAGCCTTCACGAGACCTCTGCATTGTTGCAATGATTCAATGGACACAAAGGGCAAGAAGTTAAAATCCTTATAGTTGTTTCATATCAAAGTATCATGTAGTTGTTTCATAACAAAACTACATCAGAAATTGAATTCACTAATTTGTGAGATCAATTCATTTTATGACCAGTTGACCACAACTTCATAATTATTTAATTTCTTAAGAAGTTACAAGCCACAACTTGATTTCTACCACAAAAATAAAATTAATCTTCACCTGAGACAGAAGAAGAAGAATGCACAAATTGTAAGACAAATCAAGAACAGAAATTTTCTCATCCACCGCCAACTAGAGAAGGAAAATTCATTGCAAAACTTTTATGTTTAACATGTCTCCTGCTCTCTTTAGAATGATCTTCTTTCTTCCGCAACAGCGAGAGGAAATGAGTCCTATATGTTGTTCTTTCTACAGCTATGGAGACAACAACTAAAGTTGTGGGTAGAAGAATAAAGCAAAGGGGTGTGTGTGTGAGAGAGAGAGAGAAAGAGATCTGGGACTCGGAGAGGAGGCAGGCAAGAGACGGGCTGGTGCGACGGCGAGCTCAAGCTGGGCGACGGAGAGCTCGAGCTGCAGATCTCGAGCTCGAGAGCTGATCATGAGAGAGAACGTGAGAGAGAGATAGAGGCCGGCGAGGACGACGAGGCCGGCGGCGAGAAGGGGCTGGATTGAGAGAGGGGAGAGAGATGCTCAAAAGAAAGGGGAGAGAGCCCTGGGGCTGGTCCCAAGAGGGGGAGATTGAGAGAGAAAATTAATGATCTTTTTAACTTCATGGGCCCCACGACTCAGCCCATTTTTTGAGCGAAAATCATCTCAACTGTCGAATTTGATCCGACGGTCGAGATTCGATTTCGCACGAAACTCAGCTGTGCGAAAATTTCGCAGCCGAAAACCTCTATATATATATATATATATGTATATATATATGTATGTATATATATATATATGTATATGCATGTGCACGCGTAAACACACACACAATATGTATGTGTGTGGGTGCACGTGCGCATGTATATCTGTATGTGTATGAGTGTGCATTTGTGTTGTATTCATTTATTCACACATATAGATACATACACATGTTTAGATACACATACATACAACATTCATACATTCATACATACATATAGACCCACACACACACACACACAAATAGATGTATGCATGTGTGGCCACAAATACACACACATGAAATAATTATATATGCATGTGTCTCTGTGTTGATTCATTTGCTTACTGGATCTAGCTATGCATCCTTCAGGACCAAACCTCCAATAACCCAATAAAACACTTTTATGGCTTAGTTCACATTATCTGATCTAAATAATCTTTTTCTTCCTAAATGTAATTTATATAAGACTATTTTGGTCGTGTTTAAATATGTCTAATACATGCAAATAAATAAAAATAAAACAATACGTGTAAGCAAGAAATTCTTGCCAATTTCTATGTGATTGTTGATGAAAAGTGGCATATTTGAATAGAAATATTGAATTTGCGTAGTTTCAAATCTTGTTTAGTCTGACCCATTGCCTCCCCCCTTCTCTCCTTATCTAATAAATGTCTCTATAGTTAATTTCTATAAGAACTTAGAAGTATCAATATTATGAATATAAAGAAATTAGATGTTTTATATTTAAGTTGAGTTGCCAAGAGCATTTGTTCAAACCAGTCACAACATACATAATGAGTTGAACATGACAAAAAGAACTAACTACGAACCTTTTTCAAATCCCATATCAAGCATTTGATTTGTTTCATCAAGAACCTACAGATACCACATGTTTGACATTTAGTAAAACTGCACATAAATGATCTTAAGCATAATCTCGCTCTTTAACAACATAATGACAAGTAACAAACAAAAGGTGTCCATGCTAACACTGATCATGTATTAAGTACACTAGATGATGCAGTATCATTGGTATTTTATTCAGATCAGACTAGAATTAATGGAAGAATTCTCTCGTTACAATAATGAGAGATAAACCCATAGTTTGTAGATATCTGCATCTTCAGGCATAATGAAAGAGAAAACTTCACTATTATGATAAGTTTAATGGTAACCAAATATATTTTCCACTTAAATATTTCAAAAGATAGTATTTCTGATACATCTAACAAAAATCTGATTTGTCTTATGCTTGAGTGGAATTAGTGTTGTTTGTATGTATTATTGGGGCTTATGGTTTGGACAATATAAAAAATAGAATAAACCAGAATGACTTCTTGCCTACTTAGAAATAACCTAATACCAGATGAAAGACTTTTAACCAGTAGGCATTGAGACTTGACATTCTGGAATCTATTTGGTTAGTACAGAAAGGTTTCTAACCTATTATGAATTATTGCCAAAGAATGGAACACCACACAACACACTTTTCAGTTAAGAACGAACATAGCCTTACTGCAATCAGGTCCCTTAGCAAGACTAGGAAATATCATCAAAAGTTGACAAAAAGTCTTAGTGTCTTAGCCTTTCATCCTAACCACATAATCAGAAGTCTAGGTAGGTGAAGTTACAAATAGAGTATTCATTAGATTTGTTAGGTGCATTTGGGGAAGGAAGGTTCCAGGTCTCAATATTAAAAAAATATTGTCATTGAAGTACATGCAATGTATCCTAGTGCGGCTTTTGCTGAAAATTCAGTAATTAAAAGATAAGAGATAGATGATCTTGAGACCACAAAATGTCACTATGAAAAAATTGAAATATATGCATGTCTTGCAGATCATATACCAGTATAAATAATGTTCACTGAGTTGTGTTATATGAAGTGTATCTCAGTGTCATCTTTGCTGAAAAATTGAGAACTTAAAAATAAGAGAAATAATCTTCAGTCCAGAAAATGTTTCCTACAAAAAAATGGAAATATATGAATGTCTCTCAGATTATATTAAGATAATGACTGGGATAAATGTGCATATAGCTAAGAGAATCATTTAAACTTTCACTGACCACAAAAGACACTTCCTTCAAACAGCAATCACTTGTTTCAATAAGATCATTCATCTAACCAGGAGTCCCAATAACAATATCTTGATAAGCACAAAAGAGAACCCAAATGGCATTAGAGAATATAAGAATTTATTTCAGTTGCAAAACAAAGTTTCCAACTGTTGTGATTTAAATAAAAATCAGTCATATGGCATGGATATTATGAATAGATATCATATATAAATATTTTAAGCATACATAATTTCTATTAGGACCTAGCTGGCAACATGTACGTAAAGGTGCAATAATTCTTAAATGTCCTAAGCACACCAAAAAGGGGGAGACACATATGTGTTGAGGGGCTTGAACCCAGCTTGACCTTGATAGGGGCTTGAAGGGGTTGGAGACTCCTTATAAAAGAAAGACATGGCAAACCCAAAGCAAACACAAGCAGAGCAATGATTGGATAGGGTCCACTAACAAATTGAGGTCTGAATCCTTGTGTACCAGATAGTTGTTAATATTGGTAAGAACCTACATGTCAACATTCACATAAATTTGCAATGATTTTTAACATGTCATATGCTGACCAAAATAAACAAAATCTAAGCGGCATAATTTTCTAGGCTAGAAACCCAAACTTTGATCTTGATGAGGGTTTGAAGGGATTGAAAATGATAATTCATACAGCATAGGCTGTTCAAACACCAAAACAAATAAGAGCAGTGCAATGAATGGGTAGGTCCACTAGCAGGGCTGGGATCCAAATCCTTGCTTACCTAGACTCCACCAATCCAATAACATAAGCTACACTAAAAATGTTAATAGCTGCTACAAGCTAACAATCCACAAAAAGATAAATGCATTTTCAAACTTGCCAAAGAGTACCAATTTGTTTCCAGGATGGCTGAATTTGAGAAACCTTGGCCAATTTAGTGTGAAAAGTTATGGGTGCAGATTACTGATGATTGCTTTTACAAGGTACATGTACCGGGTATGGCAAACTACAAAAAGTTTCTCCAGCCATCTATGGAACACCATGTTGTTATTTATTGCTAAATTACTTCTTAGGATTTGAACCCTACTCCATATCATAGAAAGTCAGGTTAATGGGTTTACTTGTGCAAACAAATAGGAAGTAATGCTATGAGAGTGTCAACAATTGATATGGATGTGATATCAACTTGATCTTAAGGGAAGTCAAATTAATTGGTCATGAAGTTAGCTTAATTTAATGCACAAGTGCATAGTGCTGAAGCATCATATACCTAATAACACGTCAAAATGAAACAAAGGACCTAAGGATCATTTAAATAGAAAGTTCAGCTGCATTTTTTGTCATCACGGGAGGGATTATACCCATTGTTGAATAAAACAGCTGCAATTCAGTTATGATATACAGAGGTAATAACTAAGACCTCCAATTCTTTCACATCTTAGAAATTAGAATAAAGACACCGTAACAAAAATAAGATGACATGAACAGTAATAACACGACAATGATGAAGATCGGAGAGTTCTATTCTAAATAGTTCCTAAAGGTAGCCAACATATTATTGACATCAGTATCCTGGTTCTTCAATGCATTAATATGTATCAGTAATAACAAAGGATATTCTCATTATTGACATCAGAAATAGGACTAAGCAATCAATTTGTATAGCTATCAAACACCTGATACGGATCAGTGGATGTACTCCCCTTTACCATTAACACTATCCCTTGACAGTCGGTCCTAGCTACAGATGTATAGGACATTCACATGTAACTAAATTACAGAATTTAACACTTAAAATCACAGAAAAGCCCTTAAGCATATTTCAACATGTAACAAATTACTCTTGATGATTTCTTTCCATTAATAAAACGGGAGTAAAAAATAGGCGAGTCAAAATCAAAACCCCTAACAGCATCTTTATGGATGTTAAAGTGATGAAATAATGTCATGGTTATTATTAACTATGGACAATTTTGAATCAGGAAGGATAAAAAATTAAGACAGCATAAAAGTGATGCACATACTTAATCATCCATTGCTACCTGCTAAAATTGAAGAAATAGAATTGACTATTATGAACACAGGTTATAATCAGAAACTAACCTTGTCAGTGAATTTCAATTAATTCCCCATGAATTCTGTTCTTTTGCAGACAATGCTATCAAAAATACCTTGATTGCTGGGTTTGGAACGGAAAAAGATGATACCCGAAACAGTTCCAGGAACCCATCAAAGCATTTGCGTGAAAAATAAACCAATTAAAGAAACAAAAATGGTAAACGTTTTCTTTCCCTGAGATCAAGAACGCAAGAATTGCAAAGGGAAGACGAAGAAGACAACCCAATGTGAAATCAAAAGAAAAGAACAGAACAGAAGATAACATAAAAGAGAAAAAAGAAATGGAATTGCTAATCTATACTCATTTAAACCATGATTATTACATTAACTAACAACTGGATCGGTGGAATCATCAAGAACTTGGTAATGATCCGATCGGATAGCCATGAGAGGCCGCATTCACCTGTTAACATCGACCCCTAAAAACGGAACAATCAACAGTCCATCCAGCAAACAAGGAAGAAATCAAAACGTATGCACAAGAAGAAGACGAAATAGGAAGAAGAAAGAAGAGAAGGGAACAGAAAAAGGACCTCTTGATTTCGATGTACATAGGGCTTTCTTCCCATCACCAGATCGTCGGCGATCACAGTCGCCTTGATTCGCTTGCATCCAGATCGTGAGAAAGGGGTTGATTTCTTCTTGATTTGGGTTAGGGTTTTGGGTTTCTGAGAGAGATGGAACGCGAGAGAGAGAGATCAAAGAAGGGGTATTTATAAATGAGGCTGACATTCTCTCCTCGCATCAGACTCGGACAGATTTCAAAGTTGAGGCGGTGGAGAGACCAACGGCTTTTTGATTTCCTATTTTGGGGTTTTAGCCCAACGCCAGCTTTGTTACGAGAAGTACATATTTCTATATATGGTGTTGTGTTTTTGAATTGTTTTGCAAATATACTCTTTTGTCAACCGGTATTTAATGAAAATTGAATTTATGCTGAATTCTAATAAATTAAGTCATAATTGCATTAAATTTTATGGTTCACAAAGTGAAATCTTACGTCCATTTTTATCAATATTAGGGCTATTTTATTAGCCATGTTTCATTAATTATCCATGATAGTTTTAGAATAATTAATTAACTAGTACAATTATTTTTTGTTGAAATGACATTGAGCTTGATAACTTGGTTATTTGGGAAAAATTATTCCGTACCCTAAGTTTGTAGCTGGTTCATAATTTCGAATTTGCTTATATACCTAAAAGCTTTTGTCTCATTTCATTTTAAAACCAAAAGCATGAGTTACTTATACCTTATACACACAGTTTTATATTTGAAAATTCTGTGACCGTCCTCTTCTTCATTAGAGCCACTCATTGCTGGCCCCTTTGTCACAACGTTGCGTCCGTCTCTACAGCCCTGGCCACCGCGACCATGGTCGCCTTTTGCGCCTCTCTTTGACATGGATTTGGGGGAAGGTTTAAAGTCAGAGTTTTGGTGAGTAGGAAGTGAGGCATGGTGAAGTTATGATCATGGCCATACAAGCTGCAAGCAAGCTATTTGATGAAATGACTAAGAAAGAAGATGTTGGAACTGGTTAACGGTAATGGCTGCAATGATTTCAGTGTTGCAAGGATGCTCCGCTTAAAGATCTTTTGGCCTGAATTTATGCAATTGTACCTTCCAAACTCGCAATGATAAATATAGATGTGCAAACAAGATGATGATGGCATAAGAGTTGGAAACTATTACGAACGAGTACCATAGTAGTTATTATTTTAGTTTACTATAATGAGTTATTATTAGCTACAATTGACACTTGTTTGATATACTTAGTTATAATAAGCTAGCTATACTGAATACTTGTTTACTATAATGAATTATTATAAGCCATATTGTGTACTTATTTACTATGGGTCGTTTGGTTGTCGTAATTGGCCGTAATTCGTAAGTTGTAATTGCTAAAGTCTTTTACATTTGTAAATGAGTTACATTCATGTAAACTTTATGGTGTTTGGTTGGTAATATAAAGTTAAGTGAAAAAGTGTATTGTGCTTTACGGTGTTTGGTTGTCGTAATGTGTAAGTCGTAAGTGAAAAAGTTGATCACAAAATTAACTATTTGGTGATTTAAAAAGTTTTAATATTACAAATAAATATTAAAAATGCTAAATATTAAAGAAATTTAATATTAACATAAAAAATAATACAAATTTGCATGACCACAAAATTAACTATAACTGGGCTGTAAGTGAGTAGTAATTGGGTTGCAAGTGAGGGGTAATTGAGTTGTGTAAGTCTTTTACGAATTACGGTCCAAACAAACGCCGTAGTTGTAACTGGGTTGTAAGTCATTTACGAATTACGGACTTTTACGCGAAACAAACGGCCCCTATATTGAATCCTCTATCATGCAAGTATCACTATAGCACAGTGATAAAACATCTTAGCAGTGAACAAAAAAAAAACTTCATCATGAGGACCTCGCATAACTTGTTAAACCATAGTCAATAAGTATCAAGTATAGCTAATAATAACTGAATATAGAGAATTAGTGACATATTGCTCAGTGGTAGAAGGGGAGAAATGGGTTGTTGGGAGCCCCAGGTTCAATTCTCGACCATCGCTTATGTATCAAAAATAAATAAATAAATAAATAAAATATTTAGTATAGCTAATATTAACTCGGTATATCTTACTATTGCTCACTGGAAAAAAGGGGAATGTGTTGTTTGGATTCCCAGGTTCAAGTCCCGACTATGGTCTTTGTATATAAAAAAACAAATATACTAATCAAATACTTAGTATAGCTAATAATAACTCGGTATGTCTTACTATTACTCAATAGAGTAGAAAATTATCCGATATAGTTAATAATAACTCAATATAGCTCATAGAGATGAGTATTAGTAAACAAGCATTTAAAATAGAAATCAAGTACTCGGTGTAGATAATTGCTCATTATAGTAAACAAAACTTCTTAATTTACTATAACTAAGTATAGTGAACACAGACCAAATATCGCATGTTATTGCAAATAATAACATATTTTTCAAATTAACATAGTCTACTTAAAATCGCTGCAGTGACAAATCGTGAATTTTTTATTAATTATTATTTATATTTTTAAAAATGCTAAACTGTTGTACTAAACTATTTGAATATTATTAAAACAATATAATAAATTAAAATTGTTATTTATATATATATAAATAAAATTATTTCTTAAAATAAATTTTATATTTTCTTGCTTTATGAAATAAACTAAAATTTTAATTAAAAAATTTCCAAAATTAATTGCATACTCAAATTAGTTTCATAGTTACTTTTAAGCTCAAGGGCAAAATAGTCATTTCCATTGCACAATACCATTGATGAATATTTTGAAAACAAGTTAGGTAGAAGATTTATTTTGGATATAAAATTTAATTTTAGACAACTTGGGCATAAAATTAACTCAGCTTCAAACTTTGGGCATAAAATTATTTTTCCCTAAGGAAAATGATGTGCCCAAAGCTTAAATAGTGCACTCAGGACTAAGTCACGCTAAAACTTCAGTTAGAGAAAAGTTAAACCTATCCATTTATTTAAGCAAAGAATAGAGCATATGAAGAATGCCCCAGTTGACTCCCATTCTTGAATTTCATTCTTCAAATTTTAAGAAATAAAAAAATATGCAGACAGTTAAACAAACAACATAGACCCACGGAATCTAAAGAAACTTCAGAAAAACCAATAATAGATCCCTACTAGACCTGTGATTCACTAGAATCGCCTACAACCAAGAATGTAGAGGATCAGCTTTGATACGTCTCTCACGATATGTGGAATGCTCCATTTAATTTCATCTCCTACTACCAAAGGAGAAGGAAGAAAAATGGAGTAATTGATCAAAGACCTTGCTTCATACGAACTGCAAACATCTAGAAACTTTGATAGAGAGTGAATTTTGACATCGCTGATAGTTGAAAAGATAAGAAAAAAGCCTGCAGCAAAGGCAAAACACAAGACCAGCCACGGAAACATCCTACACCTTTGTTTCTTTCATCTCCCTTCACACATATCGAACAATATACAATTTCATCATCACGTTTCTTTGGTTCCATTAGTACAAAAAACATGATTAATGGTGGTTAAAAACCGACTTTAAACATGTCCAAAAAATCGACTTATATAAGGGAGTTGTAGTATCTCCAAGTATATGACAGCTGTTAAAAACGGCCGACATATAAGAGATATGGTGTTGGTTTTCTTTGGAAACCGATGTCATATGTCTGGGTTTTAATGTCGGTTCCTTGTGGAACAGATGTTAAAAGTATAACCTTTAACATTGGTTCCTAACTCGAACCGACATGAAAGCCTCTTTTAACGTCGTTAAAAGTTTGATTTTTTCCTCTTTTAATTTCTGCACAAACAGAGCAGCTCTCCTAAACTGAGAGTAACTCTCACAAACAGCTATCAACATACAACAGAGTGCTCACAAAAACATGCACAAAAACACAAAACTGAGGCTCTCTGTCACGACCCGCTTCCCAAAATACGGAATACGAGTACGTGATGATGGCCAGCAGATACTCACAAAGAGTGAAATCTCTTCCATGAGTACCTTAGGCTGTCAATAACAAGCAGGATAGCACACATATATGCATATACAACCAAGCACAGACATAAAATCACATATATGAAAACTGAATCATAAATAATATCATCCACTATATCTGAATAAGACAAGTCAAGAAAGAAAACTAAACTCACCGAAAAATTGTGGAACCAGAATATGATCTACGAACAACTCTCTATACCAGCTTCCTGATATAAATACTGAAAAATATATAAAGGTCCGTCAGAAGCGGACCAGCAAGAGTACACGAGGGAAAAGAATGATAAAAAGAGAATATGAAAATGTAGTAACAATAAGTAGGACATAAGCATAATATGTTTGGCAGTATCGAGAACTGAAGGTAATAATAATATTAAGAATAATCGATATGATAAATCATGTACAAGGAGACCGTGCATACATAATGTGACATGTATATAATGAACATGAAATGTCCTGAGCAAATAATTGTCGTGTAACATAATCACAAGATCATAAGAACTCGAGATCACAAGATAAAATAACATGGTATGTCTAGGAATGTCATATAGTCAAGATAATGTATGTCACATGAGTCTCAAGTGTCAATATCTTGAAAATATATGTCAGGTACTAGATCACTGAAGACAATGTAAGATATGATGCAAGTGCATATGTCTAGCATATTTTATTACTCTAACTAATGCAACCATCCTGTGCCCCATCACACAGAACAACTGCATATCAAACAAGTGATGCGTTAGTGGATTCTGACAGCAGAGAGAAATAGTTCACTATACTCAGGTATCATGTAACATGTAATTACAGGAGCGCGCATAAATAACAAGATCACGTGTGGCATCCAAACCCACAAGGGGTTTCCCTTCCAAGCACACCTCCCTAGATTTCTCCTGCTACAGTCTCCCCCAATAACCCCGGCTTGGTTAATTTTATTAATCAATGCAAATGTAAAATAGTGTGTTACTCAGTGTTACAGAATCATGAATCAGTATCAAGAATATCAGCATTAGATAGTGAACACAATGTTGTACGCGCCGGAAAAAAGGGAAAGAAGTCTTTACTGTAAAATTTTCCTTGAACAGATGAAAAAATTACAACAAAACTGCTTTTTCCTTCCAGTTACAAGAGAGGGAGGATGTTGAGTCTTGAATCCTCCCTTTGTTTAGTGTTGGGTTCTTCGTGTGGCGGTGGAGAGTGAATCTTGTTCTCCGTTGACCGGATGACCGCCGGGATCGTCAGGGAATCTTCTCTTTGGCTGGTAGAGGGAGTAGCACAGCTCTGTCTACCAAAACTCTCAAAGAGAAGGTAGGCAAAGAGCAGCTTGTACGCAGCAAGCTTGACGAAGAGTTGAGCTCTCTCCTGTCTCGGTCTGTCTCTCTCTGTGATCTTCTGATGCCAGATGCCTTTCTGATCGCCCTTGTGTCTATCCCCTCTCTTCTCTGATTGCCCGACCTCATAGCAACCGAGGCTATTTATAGAGGTCCTAGGGGGTGAACGTGCCCCCTAAAAATGCTCCACGATGAGGGGCCAACTTCCCCACTTCCCCGCTATGTGGGCGGTGACTGGCCCAATAACCAGGGCGGTTATAACCGAGGCGCGAGACGCGGGTGTCGAGCCCACGCGTCTTGAGGTTGAGACGCGGGTGTCGAGCCCACGCGCCTTGATGTTGAGACGCGGGTGTCGAGCCCTCGCGCCTTGATGTTGAGACGCGGGTGTCGAGCCTACGCGCCTTGATGCTGAGACGCGGGTGTCGAGCCCACGCGCCTTGATACTGAGACGCGGGTGTCGAGCCCACGCGCCTTGATGCTGAGACGCGGGTGTCGAGCCCACGCGCCTTGATGCTGAGACGCGGGTGTCGAGCCCACGCGCCTTGATGGTGAGACGCGGGTGTCGAGCCCACGCGCCTTGATGGTGAGACGGGGGTGTCGAGCCCACGCGCCTTGATGGTGAGACGCGGGTGTCGAGCCCACGTGCCTTGGTGCTAAGACGCGGGTGTCGAGCCCACGCGCCTTGGTGCTGAGACTTCGCGTCTAGAACTTGAAACTCTGCTTTTTAATGGCTTGTCTTTTAGTGATTTTTAGACATCATACAGAACCCCCTCCAAAGTTTTCGATATTCCGCAGTTAAATGGGACGGATTTCGAAATACTTTGGATTTTGGCTGAATTCACCTCTATGACTGGACTGTTAATGCTCCGGGTTTGATCTTATCTGGAGTTGGTCTTCGTGAGTGTACTGTTGAACTCTTTGAGGCCACCAGAGTTGATCATGTTGAGTGTCTAGATACACAGTCTAAACCTCCCCGATTGCTTTTAGTCTGTCATGGACGCGCTTTAAGCCAGGAGTGGACGATCGTCTGCTTGTGCCAGTGTACTGTTGAACTGATCTGTAGAAGCAAGGACTGAACGCCAGTTCTTTTTGAAGAGCAGAGATAGTACTGCTTTACAGACGCGACTTTCATGGGGTGCGTCTTTTGGAAATGAAAAACGCGACTGATCTTCCATAAAGCAGACACGATGTTCAGCCGGGCTGGAAAGACGCGAACTTCTTAGAGAGACGCGACTTTTTGAATGCATTTATGGCGATGATGACGGGGCATGTCCATCGAAGAGATGCGACCGTCGGGTGCGAATCCGTGCCATGTCATGATTGCACTGCCAGTTGGCCTGGGGAACCGACGGGATTTCACCTTTTGGCGCGCGGATTTCCCGGTTCATTAAATGATCTGTTCCACGTGTCAAGCGATGACTCGCTGCAGAGTCATGGCGCATGATCTTCGCGAATCATCAGAATGATTTCTTCCACGCGTCAAGCGATGACTCGCTGCAGAACTAATCGAGCCACGCGCCGCGTATCTTCGCGAATCCTTGTGCCTATAAATGGGACCAGTCAGAGATATACCTCTTCTTCTCCGAGCGTAGGGTTTTCAAGAAAAAGAGTTCTTTTTTCTCTGTTCATCTCCATTACTGGATTCTTAATCACCAATGGCACCCAAGACCAAGCCAACCGCATCCTCTTCAAGAGCGACCGTCGCCGAGGCCCAGAGGGGCGGTTCCTCCGCGCAGGCAGTCTCTTTCCCAGGTATAACGCCATTTTAGGCTTGAACTTCACCATTAATGGGAGTTCATGGAATCCTAAAAAGATATCTTTTGGAGGAGAACCATTAACACAGAAAACAAACCGTGTTTGATTCTCAGACGCGGTCTTAGACGCGGTCTTTGAGTTGATAACCAAGGCGCGGGTTTGATGACCCGGTGCCAGCGAGTCCTGCATTTCGGATTCTTCACTTAGAATATTTCTAATTGTGAAGGGTCCAGACGCGGACTTGAAGATTTTTCATCAGGTGCAGGTTTTTGATGAATCTTGCACCTGAGCCCAAGTACTTAGAGATTTTTCATAAGTCTTGGTTTGCAAAACGCGGATTTGATCCCGCGGGTCTCACGCCTGGATGCGTATTTGCAGGTCTGGACGCGGATTTGATAATTCCTGCGTCCAGTATTTCTTCTGCGTCTGGACGCGGATTCGCAGGTCTGGACGCGAATTTGATAATTCCTGCGTTCAGTATTTCTTCTGCGTCTGGACACAGATTCGCAGGTCTGGACGCAGACTTGATAATTCCTGCGCCCAGTATCTCTTCTGCGTTTGGACTATAGACACTTAGCATTTTTGATAAGGTGTCTGATTAAGTGTCCTTTTCTTTTGCAGTACCACACCCTTCTGCCCCACTCGCCAAGAAGCGCCACTTTGGACATGTAGGTGGTGCTGACCGTGATCTGGCCTTTGTGCTACGAAGGACAGTACCTGTGACTGCTGACAAGTCACAGGAGCGCCGAAAAGGCTCTCCAATGTTGATATGACAACCCTTAGGGTGCTTATGACCGATGCAGCATTCACAACGGATGATCGCGTCAAGCTGGAGAAGCCTGCCTTCTTCTTCGGAGATCGTATCGGCGATGGCGGCTATTCCATGTATGACGGAAATTATAGATGGCTCCGTCAGATAGGGGATAGAAGATTCTTTCTTCCAGACATGGAGAGGATGTTCCCGCTGTCTTATCTCCAGCACATGTCCGTCCCTCGGAAGATGACATGGGACGTTTCCCGCTACGTCCCTAAGATTACACTTGGTGACTTGGGCTCCCAGAAGGTATACCGCCATGATGGACATGATAGGGCGGTTCTCGGCCTGTTCCCCGGGTCGCGCAAGTCTGAGCTCCCAGTTGGAGAGATACCAAAACTCGGCACTACCTTCCTCAACGCGTTTATAAAAGCGGAGGGTGATTTTCCGGTTGAGTTCCGTGCGCCCGGGTGGGTTCATTCCACCGAGAAGTATTGGTGGTGCAGGATGGTGAGCTTCGTTCTTACCGATCTTGGAGATCTGCTAGAGCACGTGGGATTGTACCCAGCAGTCAGGGCCGTGCAGTATGGCATCCCGCCGAGTTCTCAGAACTTTTTCGGGGTCCTTGAGCGTTACAATTCTTTGACGGGGACATTCTTCACCCCGGTCGGAGAGATGGGCCTTGCACTGCACGAGTTGCATGAGGTCTCGGGGCTGGCAACAGAGATTCTCCCTATGAGGAATATATCCCAGCCACTGAGGAGCTCAACCTTATGAAGAAAGGGTCTCCTCAAATGTACGAGACTTATTGGGAAGTGCTATGTCATTTTCATATTTGCGGCCAGATAACCACTTGGAGGTCGGGAGGAATCAAGCAGCTGTCTTGAGCCAGTTACTTGTTCAACAATGTCAACAAGAAAGACCATCCAATAACCCGACTGGCTCCCAGCTCCGACGAGGAGATTGACGACAGGATCGCCCAGGCTCCTGAAGGCTTCTACACCACGGTTTCGAACGAGGACGGTTTCGAACCTGACATGGTCTTCGAAAGCTTTCACCATCAAGCCCGGACCCCTATCTCCGATCGAGCATTATTGACGGGCTTCTTAATGCTGTGGCTGAAGCGTTGTGTGGTGCCCACGCTGCCACATGAAGTCATTGTTGCCGATGTAGTGTACCCGGCGGTCCTCCTAGCCTATGGCAGTCCCATAGCCCTTCTTCCGGCCGTGGCGGCTGGCATTCAGAGCGGGTTGCGGGCGTTAACCCAGGCTTTCTGCGAACCCGGGAAGGCTGTCGACTCCCATGGCAAGCTGATCCTTGACTCAGAGGGGAAGCCGATGGTGAAGCGCCCCAACCCTCGGATCGAGCTGCCTTATACGTACCTCATGGCTTGGTACGTGATGCACTGCCCTTCCCTGATGACGCTGGTGCCTTGGAGTGAGGGTTTCGCCCCTTTTGTACAGCGGTTGGAGGGTTCAGACTGGCGTAATACTTATATGTATTTCGTCCAGAAGTACATTTCAGATGCTTCGAACTACCAGCTCAATCGCTGCTTCCCCGAGATCCCTGGTGCATCTTTCGGGGATCTATTTACTGATTTCGTAGGCCCAGATGACTTTACGAGGTTGTCCACGGGGGTCTTCTGGTGGTTGATCAACATTCGGCCCGGATATATGCTTTTCCGGCAAGGGCTTCATGCACAATCGAGCCGTACATGCCGAATCGTTTCGCCCGACAGTTCGGCTACGATCAACTCTACGTCGGCAATCCCAATGCTCGACTCGCCTTCGAAGGGAACTTGTTCGAAGGTGCTCGGGCTTGGTACTACAGTGTGGCCGGAGGGATAGGAGCAACTTTCCGTCTACCTATCGAGGGATCAAAGTGCCGTATGAGCTTCAGCTTCTGCTCCTGGTACTTCCAAGTCAACCAGACACCATACTTTGTTCCAGAGTATTCATGCATTGAGAGTATCAATGCAAATCTCGAAGCAAGGTCGGAGTCCGGTAAACGCTCGCGAGGCGTCGAGCAGTACCTGAAGGCTCTGAGGGAGGTCGGGAGAAGGTCAAGAGCCGCGAGCAACAAGGGCGGAGCCGCGACTAACCAGAGCTCGACAGGCGGTGGGCAAGCGTCGTCAAGGCTCTACTTCCATTGCTGAGCCTGCCCCAAAGAAGGTTCGAAGAGACTTGACGGCTGCAGTCTCTCGATTTGCGGACATCCCTTCTGGTGTTGGGGAGCCGAGGGAGGAAGAGGTGGACAAGGATGACACTCCCTTGGTCCATGCCCGCAGGTTACACCGCAGGAGCCTCAGGATTGCAGAGGAAGGGGAGCCTGCTGACAGACCCACCGCCACTGACGAGACCGAGCAGCTCGAAGTCGATATAATGAGCGGATGCGATGTTGAGATTCCGGGGATCTCAGCTCAGCCTGAGTCTTCCTCAGCTCAGAGGAGGGATGAGGCACAACAACCTGGGTCTCCTTCTGTCTTCATCTCCAGTCCTCGATGGTTGACCCCAGCCCTACCACTGGGGTGTTTAGAGGCAAGGCTCCGGCTACCGAGGCCTCTCACATTGAACTGTCGTCTTCCTTATCCGCAGAGGAAAGCGATTTTGAGGATGAGGTCGACTATGGTGATGAACCCGCTCCTCCTGATCCGAGCAAATTCTCACACATCTCGGAGGAGGAAATACATGGGTGCGAGCCGTTGACGGTATCACCACTGGCGGCAGTTACTCCCGCTGAAGGTATTCTTTTTACCTTCTAACCTGATTTCCCTTTTCATTTTGAAGAGGAGGCTTTAACATTCTCCTTTTATGCTGCAGGATTAGCTGAGGATACCGAGGCTGCAACCTCCTCGCATATCGAGGAGATGGTGCAAGAGTTGACCCAGCCGGAAGGAGTTGAGGCTCCAGCTGCCGAGCCTTCTACTCTGCAGGAAGAGGAGGCCACCACTGAAGTCAGAGAGACGTCTCCTCTGCAGGAAGAGGTGGCCACCACTGAAGTCAGGGAGACTTCTCCTCTGCAGGGTTCGCCCAAGGATTCGACATCTCTGGACCTCCAGCTTGGTAAGGAAGTTTTGATGTCTCGGATGTTTCTCTTTTTACCATTCTGGCTAATGTTGAGATAACTTGCAGAGAGAACTGAGGGGGCCCAGGTAGAGAGTCTGACGGTCAGTGTCCCTCTGGAAGGCCACACGGCCCAAGCCTTGGCTGAGGTTTCTGAGGAGGTCGAGCTCACTACCCTGTCATCGGCTGTGGAGGCTCCTGCAGAAGTGGTACCCCCAGAAGCGCCAGTGGCTGCTCCTGTTCCTGCCGTACCCGTGGTCAGCTCAACTCTTGCACCAACAGAGCCGATCTACATCCCCCACCCATGATAGAAAAGGGATCGGGGAGCACTTCGGATGATGATATCATGGAGCTTTTGACACGCCAGGCGGTGCAGCAGTTCCTTACCTCAATGCGAACATGCATCGATTTCGTCCTGACTAGGGGTAGCTCCCTTGACTTCGCCCAGATGTTTCTCGGAAACCAGGTCGAGAACATCAAGTTGGCCGGAGGCCCTTCGCTAGCCCAGGCGAGTCAGCTGCTGGTGGATCAGCTGGGACAGCACCTGAGAGAGCTTCGATCCCTGGAGGATGATGCCGGTTCATCCCACGAAGCCCAAGAAACGCTGAACAGGCTTCTTGTTGCTCAAGAGCAGGAGCGAAGGGAGGTGGAGGAGAAGATAACCGATAGCACTCGTCTTCTTGAACGTGTCCAGGCTGATTACCAAAGGCTGGCGATTGAGTCCGAGGAGTCAGAGACGATCATACAGGCCGCAAAGCAGGCTATCCTTGACTCTCGGGCTGTTATAGCCAGGGCTGAGGCCATGATTGTCTTCAACGAACAGAGGCTTGCTACCTCTGAAAAAAGGCTAGCGGAGTTAGAGGTCGCCAAGGCGCAAGCTGAAGCGGACCTCTCTGTTCGTTCGTCCGAGCTGGAATCCCTCCGAGTGCAAGCGCAGGGATTTTTGTCTGAAGCGGATCTGCGGGCCCGAGCTCTCATGGAGGTTGAGAAGGCGCGTCAACATAAGATACATCGCCTTAGAGAGCAAATCCGTTCTTTGGCGGATCAGGACTTGTAGCCTTTTCTTTTTTTTCTTTTAAGAAAAGGACACTCTGTTCACTAAGAGTGTTTTGTATTGGCTTTTATCATTTTTGATATAATAAAAGTCTTTGAAGTTTTTGGTTCCACCTCCTTTGTTGCCTTGCTGTGGATGAATTCGACCTCTTGATCACAATCTTTGATTAACTGACTGTGAATGCTGAACTTAGGTGAGACCAAGTTCTTTAAATGAAACGCAGCGTTTGACCCTTAGGCAGAACTAAGCCCTTTTGATGAGACGCGGCATTGGTTCATAGGGACTTAGGTAGAACTAAGTCCTTTTGATGAGACGCGGCGTCAATTCATGGAGAGACGCGGTCATCAGTTCATAAGAACTCGGATAGAACAAAGTCCTTTTGGAGAGACGCGGCGTCAATCCATAGGGAGACGCGGCGGCGTCAACTCGCAGAGAGAAACGCGGCTTTGAGTAATGCGAGTCTGTCCTGCCAATGAAGACGCGACTCGAGCGGACGCGATGGACGCGGCCCTGTGTATTTTCCCCTTAATCTCAGAATGGACTAAGTCCTTTGCTGAGTCAAGTGCTTTCCCTTAAAATGGGCCCTGTTTGCTGAAGGGACGCGATTCTGCGTCACGCGGACTTTCCTTTGGAACGCAGGTGGACGTCATTCATTCTGAAAAAAGGAGACGCGGGTTCCGGGACGCGGTTTTCCATCTGCGTATCGATGTAGACGTTACATGCGGCCTGACATAAAGATTTTATGAGATCTTTGAACGTCAAGTCTTCACTGACGATTGGTAAACCGGGTCATCCGTTGTTTCCCGAAGCAGTTGTCCACGCGTTGGTTCCTCATTGGACTCAGGCGTTAATGCCTTTTAATGCAAAACCGGCGCTGGCGGTTTGAGACCAGCGCCTTGGACGGTTCCCGAAGCAACATTCCACGCGTCAGACTCCTATTGGACTTTGACGGTCATGCGGTCATTAAGGCCGACGGTTTTGATTAATGAATCATTAATGACAGCTATCAGGGGCTGCCTATAAATAGGGGTTCCTTCTCTCCCTTTAACAGTCCATTCTGTGTTCTTTTTGAGAGCGAGTGCTCTGAGAGTTTCTGCCTTCCCCCTTCAAAGGACTTCACCAGGGGTTTGCCTCCATGGATGAAGGTGACCCAGAGCTTTCATGCTTCTGTTTGGTCTCTTCAGGACAAAGTGTCTCTCTGATCACCTTCCATGTCCATACTCTGATGCAGAGAGTTAAACTCTTGACAGAGGCCTCTGCTGGTATGCCGTCCCGACTTGCCGTGATGTTTCTAGTCCACCCAAGTTTGCACTTTGGCATCACCATCATCTGGATTTTCTCATGAAGTCTGAGTTGGTGCATTCCTTCTGAAATTTGCGCCGCCGACTTAAACTTCGCTGGACGCGAGTACAGAAGTCTTTGGCGCTTGACGCTGACTTTGCTCATGAAGCTCGCGTTTTAAGGCCACTGACTTGGATGAATTCCAACTCGGGCCGAAGGTTTCAGACCCGAATTTTGCAACCCCTGTTCCCTCGACAGGGAGATGGCAATTTTCGGCGTCTGAGTCCTTTCGCGCCTTGTGTTTTAGGCGCGGGCGCAAAATGAGACCGCGTTTGAATCCTGTGTGTGGCACAGTTTTGATTCACGTCTGCTTCTGTTGACGCGATATTTTGACTCACTGCGCGGGCTCATTCCCGCGTCTGAAGTCTTCGACAATAGCCGCGTCTATCACTTAGTTTTCTTTGTTGAAGTATACTAAGTTTCAGATTTTCTAACCCCTTGTTTATTCCTTGTAGGTAGGCTTGATTGTCCTTTATCAGGTTCGCTGGGCCCCTGGAAGAATATTCCGGTCGGCGAACTCGTTCGATGTTTATCTACAAGGGAAGAAGTCATGGTCCTCGTCGTCTACAAGGAAGAAGTCATGGCCCTTGTCGGGGACTTAACCCTCGCCAAGATCTCATTGGACGCGATGCACCAGTCATGCCTGCTGGCAAGGGATGGTCAGGGTAAGGATGGCGGCAAGGGGGTTACGGTGGATATAGTGGTGGTTAGCATCCCCTTCCTCTCTCACCCCAGAAGTGACATCGAGGATTCTCCATGTCTGCTGGATGGCCTGTTGGGAAAGAGATGCTCATGAATGAAGGGTTGCAGGGCTTTCTGCTGCCACCGGACCTCAAGAACACCATTGCTCTTAGCTTAGCCAGCTAGGGCTAGTGCAATCGGCTCCAACTGTCGCCACAGTTTGGCGCTTTTCCAGACATCGTGCACTGGGAATCAGATGCGGCTTCAAGGAGTGAGTACGGCCTCTGAGAGAGAGAGGGACTTCTTTGTACTCCTTAATTGTAACACTCAATCTTATTGTATAAGAGAGTTTTGTATCACTTTCATAAGGCTGAATATAAATAAAAGTGACATTTTTCTTCCTGCCTCTTTTATTGTCTTGAGCTTTTTGTCTTCAGTTAGACTAATAGAAGCAAAGAATCTTTGACTTCGTCAAAATTATGATGATAATCTTAATAAGTCAAACTTTGTAGGGAAAGATTCTATTCCAGGAACTCTCACAATACTGTCAGAGGTGTAATATTAACTTGACAGAGATGAAATAATTTTTGGTGGACCTGCCACTTTATAAGAGAAAGCGACAAGTAGAATTGGTATCCCCAGGGAGGGTGAACTTTTATCAAGTGTTTGGGATTAACTTGATTGAGCTCAGTGGGGATTTGATGGAAACACTGTTGATGGTGTAGTATTAACCTAACAATGTTTTTAGGTGGACTTGTTATTCTGTTGAAGAGAATAACAAGTGAGACTAGACTCGTGGGGAATCTAGGAAAGTTTGTTACCGTTAGAGGTATGATATTAACTTAACGGGTTGAAAGTGGTCTTGTCAGAAGTGTAATGTTAACTTGACAAGGATGTGAGTCAGAGGTGTGATATTAACTTAACTCAGAAGTGTCACTGTCATAGGTGTAATGTTTAACTTGACAGTGAGGGTAATGCTAGAGGTGTAATGTTGAACTTGGCATTGGTCATCTCAGCTTGTATAAGGAAGTCCGAGGGAAAGTCATGGCCATAGGTGTATTGTTTAACTTAGCAATGACTTAATGCTAGAGGTGTAATGTTAACTTAGCATCATCCATTTCAGCTTCGATATGGAAGTCTGAAGAAAAGTGACCGTCAGAGGTGTAATATTAAACCTGACAGAAACCTGATTACTGTTTAGAGGTGTGGTGTTAAACTTTAACAGTAATTTGTCAGAGGTGTAGTATTAACTTGACAAAGATTGACTCATGATAAGAGCAATTTGAGGACCTGTCATTCTATTGGTGAGAATTGACAAGTGGAATTTGAAGTGCCAGAGGTATAGTGTTAACTTGGCAAATTTGAAAGTTTGATACTCCGTGTAGAGTTGACAAACAAAATTTGTACTCGACAAGGAATATTGAAAAGTTTCCATTACCAGAGGTATAGTGTTAACTCAGTAATGGTTGTATTTTGTAGACCTACCATTCTGTGGATGAGAATTGGTAAGGGATTTTGGAGGAAAGAGTGGAGCCAAGTCCACTTAGGATTTTTTGCAAACCCTCAGCTATCAACGGATTGAGGTGCCTTTACCAACTACCGTTTGAGTTGGGCTAGCCATGCTATTCCCCTCAGCATGATGAGTTGTCGAAGACTTATGTTGGGTTAGAAGCCAACATTTTCCTCTATCCTTAGCCGTCAGGGGCGTCGGATGTTATAATGAAGAAATTCTTCTTACTTTGATCAGAGGTGTACTTTTAACTTGATCAGCGGAAGAATACCATCTAAGGATAGTATTTCTTCAGGAACCTGCCATTGATCGGCATCATGAGTGTATCGCCATTTGAGGTTATGAGGCGATATGACCCATTTGAGTAGACTGACTCTACTACAAATGGTCCTTCCCATTTGGGTTGGAATTTTCCTTTTGTCTTGTGCGTCATTACCATGGGTCTTCTGACGGCTAAGACAAGATCGCCTTTCTTGAAAGTTCGCATTTTAACTTTCTTGTTGAAGGCTCTGGTAATACGAGCTTGGTAGAGCTCGATTTGTTGTTGGGCCTGCAGACGTTTATCATCTAAGGCCTCCAGTTCCTGGAGTCGCTGTCGATGCTTCTCCTCTGTTGTCATCTCCGCTGTCAAGGCGACGCGTAGAGATGGAATTTGGATTTCCAGTGGGAGCACGGCTTCACACCCGTATACCAAAGAAAATGGCGTAGCTTTAGTCAGGGTTCGCACAGTTGTGCGGTAAGCCCATAAGCATTCACCCAACTTGTCGTCCCAGTCTCGTTGACTTTTCGAGACGAACTTCTTGAGAAGCTTGCCAATAGTCTTGTTGAAAGCTTCTGCGAGGCCATTAGCGGCAGGATAGTATGCCGTTGAGGACACACTCTGGATTCTGAACTTAGCGCAGAATCTCTGAAAAGCCTGGCTGATGAACTGAGGTCCATTGTCATGGACGATTCGCCGAGGTACACCGAAACGGTAAATAACGTGATGTTTCACGAACTTGATCACGTTAGACGATTTTACCTCCTTCAAAGGGATGGCTTCGGCCCATTTAGAGAAGTAATCGGTTATTGCCAAAATAAACCGATGTCCTTTTGATGATGGTGGGCTGATAGGGCCAACCACATCCATCCCCCACATTTCAAATGGCCAGGTAGAGGTTGTAGAGTGGAGATACCCTGGTGCTTGATGGATGAAATCGCCATGCACTTGGCAAGCGTGGCATCTTTTAGCATAGGTGACGGCGTCGGCAACCATCTTGGGCCAATAGTAACCTAATCTTTGGAGTCGATGTGCCAGTTTTAGGCCAGGTTGATGGGCTCCACACATACCGTCGTGGGCTTCTCTCAATACCTCTTGGGCTTCTTTTGGTGAAAGGCACCGGAGTAAGATCCCGTCATGCGATCGACGATACAATGTTCGCGTAATCGCATTATAATAGAATTTGGGGGCTTTCTTTCGAATGGCAGCCGCCTCTTTGGTGTCTTCAGGGAGAATGTCGTATAAGACGAAATCAATGTGGGGGAATCGCCAGGCTTTAAGCTCTGGACCGGTTGACAATTCCAGTGCTTCTTTGCCTTGACAATCTCCCTTTGACTCCTGATAGCCCTCGAGAGCATTTCTCGGGCAATACAGGTCGTGGCTGTAGACGAATATCTTCTCCATTGCTCCGGCTGGAAGAGCTAAGGAGGCCGCGAGGGATGCGAGTGCATCCGCGTGCGCATTTTGCCTGCGCGGTACATGGTCGATGTAGAAGCTTGTAAATCCCTCGGCCATGCGGATAGTTGCGTTGTGGTAGGGTACTAGGTCCTCATGTCTGACTTCGTACTCCCCGCGAACTTGGCTGACGATGAGTTTAGAGTTGCCGTATGCCTCGAGATTTTTAACGCCAATCTCATCGGCGAATTGCATCCCAATCAAAAGAGCGTTGTACTCCGCCACATTGTTGGAACAAGGCTCAGTTAATGAGACAGCTCGGGGAATCACATAATTTTGTGGGGATACGAGTACTACTCCTACCCCCGCTACTACGTGTCCCTTTGGGCTTGTTCTTGATGCACCGTCGAAGAAAAGTTGCCATACTTGACTTTCGAACGATGTCTGAGTCAGGCAGACTTCAGCAACTTCATCTGGGAGATCCTCGTAGACTTTGGCTGCCCTCGGATCTGGGTGCTCAGCTAGGAAATCCGCCACCGCTTGTCCCTTAATGGCCTTTTGTGGTAAAAAGTGCATCTCATATTGGCAGAGCAATATGGCCCATTTTGCCACCCGGCCGTTTAATGATGAAGGCTCAGTCATAAGTAACCTCAGGGGTTGACTTTTGATATGACGTTTATAGTTTGGCCTACTAGATAGTGTCGCATTTTCTGAATGCGAACACTAATGCCAAACATTCCTTCTCGATCGGGTTGTACCGATGTTCGGCTCCGATCATTGTTCTACTCAAATAGTAGATTGCTTGCTCTCGTCCTTGATCATCATTCTGAGCTAGTAGAGCTCCCAAAGAATGATCCATTGCCCGGACGTACACCAGGAAAGGCTTTCCGGATACCGGAGCTGCAAGGACTGGTGGTTGGGTGAGGTATTGCTTGATTTCCTGAACGCTTGTTGGCAAGCATCATCCCAAATGAATGAGACACCCTTCTTCATTAACTTAGCGAAGGGTTGGCATCTTCCGGAGAGGTTTGAGATAAACCTGCGGATGTACGCCAATCGTCCCTGCAATCCCCTGAGTTCTTTGAGATTTCTCGGGGGTTGCATCTCCTGGATAGCGCGAACCTTTTCCGGGTCCAAGTGAATTCCGGTGGATGTTACAACAAATCCTAAGAATTTGTCACTGGCCACCCCCAGGAAGGACTTTGTGGGATTCATCTTAATTGATGAGCCCGCATGATGTCGAAGACCACCTTCAGGTCCGCTATGTGATCACCTTTAGTGCGGCTCTTTACCGCAATGTCATCAACATAACATTCCACTGTTTTACGTATTTGCTGATGGAAAATGGCGTTCATGGCCCTTTGGTATGTTGCCCCTGCATTTTTCAGTCCGAAGGGCATGACGGTGTAGCAATATACCCCTAGAGGTGTCCTGAAGGAGGTATGCTTTTCGTCATCAGGATACATTTTGATTTGATTGTATCCTGAGAATCCGTCCATGAAGGACATTCGTTCGAATCCACAAGTATTGTCAATCATGACATCTGTGATCGGCAATGGGAATTCGTCCTTGGGGCAGGCCTCGTTTAGATCGCGGAAGTCGATGCAGATCCGGATCTTCCCGTTCTTCTTGGCGACAGGGACGATGTTGGCTACCCAGTCGGGATGTTGTTCTTCCCTGATGAAGCCAGAATCAATAAGTTTTCTGACTTCTGATTGAATTGCCTCCATTATTTCTGGACGAAACCGTCGCTGCTATGTTTGACGGGTTTGCGTCCGGATTGATGTTGAGGCGGTGCATAGCCACTTGAGGATCGAGTCCTGGCATGTCCTCATAATTCCAGGCGAAGACGTCTATATACTCTTGTACAAGAGATATTAGATCCTTTTTCTCCGAAGGTGACAGGCCGTCACTTATGAAGATGGGCTTAGGGTTAGTCTCATCTCCTAGGTTGATCTGAACAACCTTGTCTTCTGTGGGTGGCTCGCGCTGTTCAAAGCGAGTGTCCCAAAGAGCGTTTAAATGTTTGATCCAAGGATCTGTATCAGATTGGATCATTTCTTCATTTCCATCTTCCAGGTGGCTTGTCGAAACCATGTTCACTGAAAGTTCCTTGAAGATGTTGCCGACACTGACATCTGACTCCCAAGATGATGTGTCTGAAGAGTAATCGTTGCTCGATAATTCTTGAGAATCGGAGGCTGATGGGACCGGAGTTGATACATAACCCAACCCCCGGCGCGTCCGATGATAATAATCAGGGGCCTTCCCTTTCGGCACAAAGGATCGAAAAAGCGTCCTCCTTCCTTTGCCGAAGTTCAACCCGGGTCTGTTGGTCAGGTCGTACCCCATGCATCTCATCATTTTGAGTGCTTTTGGTTCATAATGACCGAACTGAGGGGATTCCTCCTCGCCTTCCGATTCTTCGCGGGGCGTTGGTTCAGACGAGATTCGCCCAAAAAGAATTGGTTTTTGGCCTTTCCGTCTTGCTGGAACCATAAATATAGATTCTTGCGCATTACCATTATCTTGGTATGTCTCGAAGGACGACTTCACTGGTACATGCAACGATGCCAAAGCATCTATTGCCGACCAGGGGTCATCGTCTACTTCGGTGCTAGTGTCTGATGGTACTGAATCAGAAGCAAACACAGAAAAATACAAAATCTAAATCTTCATTAATATACCAACCGCCTACATCGTCGGTGGTATTATCAACATCGAGCTTATTAGTGCTCTTTACAAGTGGTTCTAACTCCCACAGGCACTCTTCTTTCTCGGGCTCGGTGTCAGCTTCGTTACCAGAGTCTGGCTCCTCTGGTCGCAAGACTTCATCCGCCTCCACCGGATCTTGGTACAGCAAAGAGTCGGTGAAATAATTCTCGACCCCTTTGAACGGATACCTTTCGGCGATCAACGTCTGCACCTTTCCACTCCCGTCAATGTATTTCATGACTTGGTGGAGAGTGGAGGGAACGATGGAGTTGCGGTGAATCCACGGTCGTCCCAGCAATAGATTGCAGGAAGTGTCGGCGTCGATGACGTAGCATGTCACTTCCGACTTGAGGCTTCCAATCTGGCATTTGAGCTTGATTTTTCCCATCGGACGGGTCTGGTTGGCATTGAACCCATAGATAGTTGTCTGAGTAGGGCTCAAGCGATGAGTAGGAATGCCCAGATGCTGCATGACCCGGCGAGGCATGATGCTCAATGCGGACCCTGGATCTACCTGAATGCGGTTCACCTCAGACGATCCGATATACCCTGTGAAATACAGGGGTCGATCATGCTTCCCTTTAACCTGCATGTCATCTGCTGTGAAGGTAATGCAGGGAGCGTTTGGGGAGGTGTGGAGGCAATCCTCTACATCTTCCTCCTTCGGCACCTGGGTCATGAAGACCTCGGCATTTGCCAGAGCTTCTTGTAGAGCTTCTCTGGTCGACTTTGACAGCCTAAGAAGCTCATACAAGGTAATCCGTGCCGGGATGTTGGCCAATTGAGCCAGGACATCAAAGCGGTAAGGCGCCGTAGATCCTTCCGCGATGCCCTTTTGAAGGGCTCGAGAAAATGAGTCTCCTTCTGTTTCTCCACGGGTTGTTTTGTGGAGGGCTTGGTTGGCTCTGCAGCTGGTTGTGGAGGGGTTGCCGCCGTTTCGCCATACTGCTTCAAGTAGGGCTGTCCTGAGCGGGTTCCCGCCATCGGTTGGTTGGGCTCTGCGGCCAAGACTATTGTTTCCTCCTCTGAGTCGGTTAACGAGGGAACATTAGTCTCGGCTTCTCGAGAGGAGGCACCCACCACATTGCATGATGAGGCTTTTGCCTTGCCTTTGAATTTCCTGTTGGTCACAGTAGTCCATTGCTGTTCATTGACAAGGTCAGGGTGGACCCACATGATTTCCCCTTGAGGTGTAGGGACGGGTACCAGGCCTTTCTCTTGCTGCTGGTGAGGGTCTGTGTTGACCACTCTCAGCTCTCCTCTTGGAACAGGGACCACCCCCGCAGGCGTTGGGGGTTGTCTTCCAAACTGGAGAACTGACGTCACATTAGCCGTCACCTTCTTCTGCTCTGGTCGGAGCTTTAACACCTCCGCGTCAATCAGAGCTTGAAGGATGTCCTTGAAGACGTAGCAGCTCTTAGTAGGGTGCCCCAGCATCCTGTGGTACAAGCAATAGGTGGGATTGTCGGTCTTGCCGACTTCCTCGGGGCGCCTAGCTTCAGGGAGCTTCAGTCGGTTGCTCTTGTTGAGTAGTTTAAAGAGTGAATCGACATGTTCCTCCTTGAAAGAATATTGCTTGTTGGCGCGTGGCTGGCTTGAAGAGCCACTCGCCTTGCCTGATTGAGGTTTGGCAGGAGATTTGGTCTCCGTTGCCAAATTATCCTTCCGCTTTGTTTGGAGGGATGTGTCTGGCGCACGCCTTGTCGACCTTTCTGGCCTAGGCTTACCTTCCTCCGCTCTGACGCGGGCGACAATCTCCTCAGCCTGTCCACCTTGTGGGACTAATTGTTTCCAGGTGCGGCTCTCAGCAACTCCTATTTGAGCAAGGAGTGAGGTTTGGAGATTGTGGCGGCATGTTTCCACCAGGGTGGCCTGGGTCATACCGCTTGGACACCGGAGTGCCATGTTCCAAAACCTTTCCACGAAAGATTTGACGGACTCCCCTTTTCGCTGTTTGGTAGCCAAAAGAGTGGGCATCGTGACTTCGGAGTCATCCTCGAAGAAGCGTGTTAAGAACAGCTTCTCCAAATCGCCCCAGTTCTTGATAGAACCTTTGGGAGCTTCATAAACCATTCAAAGGCCAACCCTTTCAGGGTGCCGATGAACAGGCGCGCCAGGATGGCGTCATTATCTACTACATTCCCGGTTTGGGATTTGAAGTAGTAGATGTGCTGGTTGGGTGACCCCTTCCCATCAAAGGCTTGGAGGGTTGGAGCTTTGAACTTGGGCGGGTACGGAACCAAGTCCCATCAGCCGGGTAGGGCCGGACACTCCTACTTCTTGGAGGTCTTTGCGATTGGCAAGGGCCTCGAGGCGTCGCTCCAGTTGACTCATTCTTTTAGCATGAGCCTTCCCCAGATCTTGGTCGCCCTTTACTTGCGACGAGGACTTGGACGAGCGCGAAAGTAGATCGCCGCGTCTCCTCAGAAGGTTCGGAAGATGAGCTTTCTCCCTTTCTCCCTTTGCCCTTTGACTTTTTAGGAGGAGACCTCCTCCTGTCTTCGAGCAGCTGTGCAATCGCCTGCTTGAGGGAGTTGATAGATTCCTGCTGAGAAAGAATCATATCCATTTGTGCCTTCTAGATCTGCTCTAAACGTTTAGCCGTCTCCTCAGGAGTGCCTGTCATGTAGGCAGAGGTCTCCTTCTCGACGGAAGAGTTCGAAGCCCTTAATTCCGCTACGGCGGAGTGAGAATCATTCATTTTAATGCCATGGGCTAAGGCATTATAGTCAATTGGGGGAATGACCCCGGTCCGGGTGCGAGTGTGTCGGTACACTCCTTCCGGTTCAGAGTCAGACTCATCTGAGCTGACTGCAGGTTATTTTCCCTTGCTCCTGCTTGTCATATTCGCAGTGAGCTCCGGGTACTCAACGTCAGAGAAGGTTCTCCTTCTGTGGGAGCGCCTTCTTTTGGCTGACGGGGGAATCAGGGTCAGCTGTCTGACTAAAGACTGCTGGTGCACGCCTGATCCGCAACGGCACTCAGAGATCATATGGATGAGCCGTTGGCAGCAACACGACGAAGTGGCCTGATTGGCACTTCTTTTCTTCGTCAAATAATCCCTCAAGTCCATGGGAGGGGGATTGAAAAGATTAGCCTCGCAACGTCGAAGACGGGAGGCATCCATGTGCCGTACAGCCTGGACGCAGGCTTCAGGGATGCGGTTCTCGCGCCGCAGCTGTTCAGCGCGCGTCTGGCGTCTCTGTTGAGACAAGACGCGCCTGTCGCGTTGCTGCTTGGTGTGTCGGGGCAGAGACACTTGAGAGGGAGTGGGCTGCTGGGCCCCACGTCTATAGGCGCGTGCCTCTTGTGCTTGACAAGCCGCAGAGGCTTCACCTTGGCGTTTGGTGAGTTGGTCCTCAGAGGACCTAACTGAAGGAATCTCGCGTTTGGGCCGCCAAACGCGGACTTCGCGGGGCGCGAGCAAGGCGCCAGTTTGTATGCTGCGTCCAGCTTCAGTCAGACAACCAGAGGTTCCAACTTGCAGCTGACGCGCACGTCTCCTCTGTCGACGCTCAGCGTTCTGGTTGCATCGCGGAGGTGGAGAGAGACCAACAACATCCTGATGCTGAACATCAGAGATTTTAACCACGCGGGTCTCCTGAGAGACGCTGACGCGGGTGTTCTGTGCGACGCGGTTGGTCGCAAAGGCAGTTGTGCCTGGGGCCACGCGGGCCTTCTGAGAGGCGTTGGCGCGTGCACCTTGCTTGGCACAGTTGGCAGCAGGGGCGCCCGAGAGAGCCACAGATCGGGCTTCGGGGCCATTCCCGTCGAGACCCGGCGGCAGACGCGGGTCTTTGGGCTCTTGGAGCCGGAAGAGAGAAACTCTTCGTACTTCGCCTGGTCGAACTCGACAATGAGCGATTCGACCATCTTCCCCTTACGGAGGACGTCATCCTGCGTCACGATTTGCTCATCAGTGACAAATGTAGTCCCCAGCGGAGTCGCCATCTCTTGTACGCACCGGAAAAAAGGGAAAGAAGTCTTTACTGTAAAATTTTCTTGAATCAGATGAAAAAATTACAACAAAACTGCTTTTTCCTTCCAGTTACAAGGGAGGGAGGATGTTGAGTCTTGAATCCTCCCTTTGTTTAGTGCTGGGTTCTTCGTGTGACGGTGGAGAGTGAATCTTGTTCTCCGTTGACCGGATGACCGTCGGGATCGTCAGGGAATCTTCTCTTTGGCTGGTAGAGGGAGTAGCACAGCTATGTCTACCAAAACTCTCAAAGAGAAGGTAGGCAAAGAGCAGCTTGTACGCAGCAAGCTTGACGAAGAGTTGAGCTCTCTCCTGTCTCGGTCTGTCTCTCTATGTGATCTTCTGATGCCAGATGCCTTTCTGATCGCCCTTGTGTCTATCCCCTCTCTTCTCTGATTGCCCGACCTCATAGCAACCGAGGCTATTTATAGAGGTCCTAGGGGGTGAACGTGCCCCCTAAAAATGCTCCACGATGAGGGGCCAACTTCCCCACTTCCCCGCTATGTGGGCGGTGACTGGCCCAATAACCAGGGCGGTTATAACCGAGGCGCGAGACGCGGGTGTCGAGCCCACGCGTCTTGAGGTTGAGACGCGGGTGTCGAGCCTCGCGCCTTGATGCTGAGACGCGGGTGTCGAGCCCACGCGCCTTGATGCTGAGACGCGGTGTCGAGCCCACGCGCCTTGATGCTGAGACGCGGGTGTCGAGCCCACGCGCCTTGATGGTGAGACGCGGGTGTCGAGCCCACGCGCCTTGATGGTGAGACGCGGGTGTCGAGCCCACGCGCCTTGATGGTGAGACGCGGGTGTCGAGCCCACGCGCCTTGGTGCTGAGACTTCGCGTCTAGAACTTGAAATTCTGCTTTTTAATGGCTTGTCTTTTAGTGATTTTTAGACAGCCTACAAATGTATATCAAAATGATGTAGACAGTGACAATATCAAGTGATAAATACATAGTTGTGTGAGTGATAGCAGTTGCATGTAAAATAGTGCAAGTAATGTCAGTGACATGTAATTTAAATGTCAAAACGGTCATGATCATGTGTCCATAATCCAATAAGATACCCTCGAATAATTACTCAGAATATAATGGTCAATTTTCTCGATTAATTTCTTAAAGTGTCAGGATCACAATGTCAGTCGATATACAACTTTAACTATCAATCTTTCTTCATTATTATCCAGTCATCCTCAAGATTCAGATCAAAGTATTTATCATGATCAGTATAGATTTCATTGCCAGTACATCAGTCTATTACATACAAGTAATCATGTTGATTTTTGTTGGATGTATGCAAGTACAGGAATGAGATGCAAACACGATACATAAGGTAATGATCACGAGACAGAATAGGTGATAATATCAAGAAATACAAAGATTAATAATATATTGGATTCAAGAACGGCTAATGATGTAAACGTGATCACATAATGATATAGACAATCATGAATATGATATCTAGATATTATAATTAAGAGACAGAGTTAAAATCGACATGAAAGTCAACGAGGAGAGAATTGTGTACACTTGTTTGATGTCGTTGGAACCTGATTTCCCGTAACTGCAACCGGCTCTGGGTAAATTCGCAGCCTAAATATTATGTGAATTAATTAGATACTTGACATGTTCTTATTCAGCGATAAGTTAAATAAGAAAGTAATTTTACTATTTATTATAATTTTGGTTGTTAATATTTTCAAATAATTCAATTTCTAAATTTATAGCAACTATTTAAAAATATATTTTCATGATAAAATACATGCATAGACTAATAAATTGATGTATAATGTTTACATATGACTAAATTATGAATTATATATATATTTTTTGTGCTATTTAGAAATTTATTGGTCATTTTTAAATAAAATATCATTGAATAGTAATTACAAAAAATATTTAATTTCATATTATTCTAAGTAATATAACATCATAAAAATTTACATAGTTTCAAATTTAGTTTGTGATTTTTTGTGAATTTTCTGGATTTTCTGAATTAAAATAAACCTAAAAATCAATAAAAAAATAAATAAAAAGTTTAACAGGTCTGTTGCTACAGTAGCGGGTTGGGTCTGGTTTGCTACAGTAAATGCTAAAATAATTTTTTACTTTTTTTATTTTATTTATTTCTTTTCTTTTTCTTTTCTTTTTTTTCTCTTTTTTTTTTGTATTGGGGCCAGGTCGGGTCTGTAAACAGACCCGAACCGGGTCTGGTCAGGCCAGACCCGAACCGGGTCTAATCAGGCCCTGGCCTGACCAGACCAGACCTGACCCAGGCCAGGTCTGGCTGGCCCCAGGCCACGCTCTCGGCCTGGACCTGGCTGAGAGCAGCTGCTGCTCTCGGCCAGAGGCCGAGAGCAGGGCAAAAGGTTTTTTTTATAAATTTTTTTAAAACTAAATAAAAATTATGACAATTAGGAGAAAAGTCTTAGGTGTCCCTATATATTTTTATTAAAATTTTAAAATTAGATTATCATGGTGAAATAGTGATTGAACTAGTGCATGTTACATGTTCGATGAAATGCCAACAATAACTAAAATCGACGACAATGCAAAAGTAACTTACCGGAACGCTTCCCTTCAGTCTGAATCTTCTTCCAGCACCTTAGGATCTGAGAGAGAAGGTGCCCATGCTCACACAAGGTGTGTGCGCCACCATGGGGTCATGCGGGGCCGTCGACGGCGGATCTCGCGGACGACGATGGAGGCTCGCCGAAGAGGATCGGCTGCTGCTGGGCTCCAAGCTCCAACGTCCCGACGGAGGAGGATCTCAGGGAGGGGGTTTAGTTGGAAAGGGGCACGGCCAGGTTGCACTCGGCCACAGGTTGCGGCCAGTGTACGCGAAGTGCTCGGATGTAGGCTTATGTTGCTGCCGTCCAAGGGAGAAGGGGAAGAACCCGGCTGTTGTGCTAAGGGGTGTTGGCGAGGGAGGATGAAGGCGCGTGTTGGTGTTGAGCAGTGGCGTTGGAAGGAGAGCTCTGGGGATCGACGACAATTTCGATTGAGGCGAGGTAAAGAGGGAGAATGAAATGGTGATGATGATGTTGTTAATGGATGGCTGTGGGGAGTAGCCAGTAAACACAAAGTTGATGTCATTGAGTAAAGAGTGAGATGGGCACGGCAATAGCAGCATACGCGACATTGGCAGAGCTTGCCGGCGGCGGTGGATTGCGAAGGTGGAGGCTGCAGAAGGGAGAGATGCCCAGTAGAGGTTTGTTCGGGGTGCTCCGGTGAGGTGGTGGAACGAAGAAGGAGAGGGAAGGCTCGACAGGCCATGGCTCCGGTGTGCGTGGCCATGGAGGTGGTCGAGGTGACAGGCGGTGCTCGGCCCTGGGCGGTGGTTGCGTGGCCTGAGGCTGAAGCACGACTACGCTAGCGATCTCTGACGAGGAGGGGGTTCTACACTGCGAGAGGGGGAGTGGGAGAGGTAGTGAGAGAGGGGAAAAGAGAAGGAAAATATATATACGAGAGAGAGACGTGGGGGAAGGAGAGCAGCAGTGGAGGACGTGGTTGTATAGGTGATGAACTAAATGATGTTGAAATAAAATGTATGATCTCCAAAGCGCAAACCAAATTAGTCAAGTCGTGTAGGTGTAAGGACGAGTGGTGAGGGAGCATGTGTTCAAATCTGAGAACAAACAAAATCATGCTGCTTTGTTTTATTAAATTTAAATTTCAAAAGAATAAAAAGTAAAAAGGTTAAAATCGTGGTTACTACTGCAAACAAAAACCCGCGAAGTCATAAGGTTGGTCTGCCCTCTTCCTTTCTTTCGGATCGAAAGTTGGAATGTCCTAAGTGCTTAGAGTTTCAATTCCAAGGTTGTGGGTTTGTGTTCGAATCCTGTTACATACACTGCGAGTTTTCTAATTTTATTTTATTTTATTTTTACTTTAATTGCATTTTTTTTGAATAAATCAGTATTTTAAATTATTAGTTTATCGGATTAAATTCTTATAATTTCAGAAAAATCCTCAAAAATTCTCAAAAATAGAAGATGTCATCCTGAATATTGTTGTGAAGTCAGATCTCCAAAATTCATC
>JAVJIF010007784.1:0-215000 GCA_038442645.1 Agave tequilana | reverse complement strand
GGATAGAAGATATGGCTCAAGTGTGGAAAACTAAGTGTTTTTGGAAACAAGCAACAAAGAAAAACTAATTGGGAAGTCTCTTGTAAAAGATAGAAAATGCAAGATCAAATCAAAATCCCAAAACCTAGTTTTCTTTGATTTTCCAAAAACCCAAAACAATAAAGATTAGAAGTATAAAGCCCAAAAACTTCTTTTTAAAACTCTTTTAAACTCTTCAGAAAACCAGAAATTTTTCTATTAAAAACCCTAGCCAAAATCCCCAAAGAGAAGGGGTTTATATAGCCCCTATACAAAACTAGCCGTTAGGCTGATGTGGCAGTCTGACCAACTGCCGATCGACCGGCCCGGTCGACCGCCAACGGTCAAAAATGTGACCGTTGGGCAGCAGCGGTCGACCGGTCCGGTCGACCGAAAATTCCCGAGAGCAGAGCTCTCAACTCGGTCGACCGGTCCGGTCGACCGACTACATGTGTCGCCAGCGTGCACGATTATGCACATCGGTCGACCGACCCGGTCGACCGGCCACTTGGTGCGGTCGACCGGTCCGGTCGACCGAACTGGCCTGGCAGGCACAGTGCAGGATCAGAAAAACAGTGTAAAATTTTTTCTAAAAATCTTTTAACACTTCTAAAAAATTCACAAAATTTGTTTTATCATTTTATATTAAAACATACACCTGTGATAAAAATTTCAAGACAATATATCAACATATCAATTTATTTTTGTGTCTTGTAAATTTTATCAAAAACAAAACTTGTATTTTATCAAACTAGAATTTTTCAAAATATGAATAGGATAGTCAAAATAAGTTTGTCTAGCAAGTTTAAAGCATGTATGTATATCTCGAACATATCTAATATACATAGGTATAAGGTAAACTTGTTTTGATCTATTATTCATGAAAACCAAAAAATCAAATCATAAAACGTGTGTTTTGTGCACTTGAGCATATCAACTAAACTAAGCTTTACAAATGGATCTAAAACACAAACTCTAAACTAGATACCTAAGTCTTCTTGTCGATCTTCCATCTTCAAGTAGACTCGGTCCTAACTCCGTGATTCTCCAAGTGCAAAGGTATGATCTTTAAGCTTTGGCACCGGAGTCATCATGAATAGCTTCTAATCATCTTGTTGAAGCTAATCACCAACTAATATCCTGTTAATGATCTGAAACTTAGAAACACAAGAATATTAGTAAACATAACTACATGAGTTGATCATCATCAAAACTAGAGTGGAAGGCCATTGGGCCAACAATCTCCCCCTTTTTGATGATGACAAAACTCATGGAGTTATATATGCATGGATTAAAGATAAGCTTCAAGGAAGCTCCCCCTTAACTCATGCATAGGGATAAACAATAAATATATGCCATGAATATTAAACATGAAACATGCATATGCATAAGCAATAAATGGTTCTAGATATCAAATGGAATATTCAAAACAAAATAAGCTCTAGATACCAATTACAAAGCAAACTCTATAAATCAATTAAACTTAATATTCTTGAGATTCTTGAGATTAAAACATAATATATGCATAAACATAAGCATGCATATAAAAAAATATGTACCAATCATGCATAGAAGTATTTGAGTTTTATATATGCATGTTAAACTCTCAAATAATTCTCCCCCTTTTGTCAATCATCAACAAAGGGGTAAACAATCAAAACCATAGATAAAATGAGGGGTAAAAATCTTTCTCCCCCTTTTTGTCAATCAAAACAATGCAAACAATGTTCTCCCCCTTTTTGTCTAAAACAAAAACAAAATCAATAAGGGGTGACTACAAACATGATATCAATTAAAAATATGTCAATGAAGCATCTTGATACCAATAAACAAGAATCAATATATGTTATATGCTATATACATTCATGAAGAGGAAGACGCTAAGTTAGCTTCCCTACACATATGCATTACATGAAGAAGGGATGACAAGCCCAATTCACATAACACATATTATGTAATGTATAAGAGGAGATGTGAAGCTCCCCCTACACACGTATATCATATAAGGAAGAGTTGTCAAGCTCCTCAATTTATAATATACTCAACATGAATCTATATGTAAGAGAGATGTTAAGCTCTCCTTGCATATAGGAAATACAAATCAAAACTTTGAATATTTTCTTTAAACAAAATTTTGAAAATACCAATTGTAATTAAACATAACAAATTACCAATTGTAAAACAACATAACAAATTTTGAATGTCTAAACACAAATTTTGATACCAATTGTAAGAATATATTTCATTTTGAAAATATATAAACAAATTTGATGTTGATATCATATGTTCAAAATAACAACTTTTAATCATAAAGAGTGGGAGTACAAATACCAATTGAAGTACAAAATCAAATTTTCTCCCCCTTTATGAAAAACAAACTAAAGACATGCATAGTCTTGATAACAATTTAAAAGTAATCAATTTAAACAAAATTGAAACTCAAGCACTAGCATAAACAGAAACATATATATGTATGAAAGATAGATACCAATAGAAATTGATATACTTGGAATTTAAAGCATACATACATACAAAACATATATGAGTATACAAGAAGATCAAAATGATACCAATTGAAAGAGTTCAATGATACCAATTGTCATAACAATAAGTTCAAGTGTATACATCATATTATCTACCACCCAATCATAATTCAAGTTTTAAAGATTTTTAATTTAGGGCATACATGAACATGATCTCCCATCCTACCGCCCTTGGATGGTAGGGGTTTTCAAAAATAGATTTGAAAATGTAGTTTTGTTTGAAAATCTCTACCATATGAAGAATACCGCAACTAGTTAAATGGAAAACTTGTTAACTAGCACGAAATCCTTCAAGCAAGAAATAAAACAAAAATGAAATTCACATGATAATCATCACTCTAACCAATAAAGCATAACTCATGAGAAACAAAACATGAGCAATAGATATGAGTGTACAAATAATATGTGAAGATCATAATCATGAAAAATATTTCATTGAGCTCAATTATTCCTTAAAACATAATTCCATCAAAAACATGAAAAATCATATAAAACTCCTTATTTAATCTTCAAGGCATATGTATGTCTAATACAAGCTAAAATATACATACATATCCAAAACTCAACGAGTCCACTAAATGAATATTCATGAAGGCACGTGGCTCAAAAGGATGTATATGTATAAGATTAGTTTGAACTAGATGGACATATACATGAAGTTAAACATAAATACATGAAACATGAAAAACCAAATTTTCATCACAACAAATTTCATTTCAAGGTATATGTATGAATTGTCAAACATGAAGTATACATACATATCCCTAAACACAATTGAGTCCAAATATAGATTTGCATGAAAGGCAAATGACTCAAGGGGTATACATGTATATCTTAAAGTTTGGCAATACAAACATATACATGAAGTGAAACACACAATCATAAAACAAATCCAAAAATGGAATACAAGTTTGAAATGTATGAATCATCAAAACTAGACTATACTAGCACATCTAATGGGTTCAAATAAGCAATCAAGCTCAACATATATAGATTTATTTGTAGCCCACTCTATGTACAAGTATATAACTAGTCTTAATGAAAACAAACATCTAAACATATATTCAAAACATGAAGCATCAAAACAAATATAAAAGTCATCATGATAAAACTAAAACATGATTACTATGTAAATTCACATGTATTAGATTCATGATGTACATTATAGCTTAAACAAAAGTGAGAACACTAAATATGGGTTCATATAAGCATATGTGTCTCAAATACTATACATGTATGTCAAGGATCTAATAAATATGGAATGAACATACTAATCCATAGACATCAAAAACATGCTATAAACATTAAAACATGGAAAGCATGTAAACAATAAATGGGAGTAAAGGATTGTTACCAAAACTGAAGAAGCAACTCTCCTTGTCTCCAAAGCATGGTGGTCCTCTCCACCAAACCTTCCCTTGAAAGTGATGCATCCATATGATTTCCTTTAAGTCCGGAACGCATCCACTCCAAGGTGTCATCACTCTCACGTCATGTGAGAGCCCACACCTACATCAAAAATAGGAGGGGTGGTCTTTGGTACCCACATCTTGTTGGGTCCATGGGGGTTAGTCCCTTCTCTAACCCAAACAAATTTCTTTGCTAAATTTGAAACATTTAATCTATCATAACAAAATTTAGCAAGGTGGCCCTTACGTCCACAATGTGTACATGTGTACACATGAGCATACATGTGATGGGTGTGTCCGTGAGGAGCATGTGTATGCCGTGAAGGGTGTGCATGCATAAAGGATGGAACTTGTTTCTTTCGAACCAAGGTTTCCAACCGATTGTGGTTCAAGGCACATTGGCTCATAGTGGAGCCAAACAATCAACCTTCTTCTTAAGCAAACAAATATCATCATTAATCTTAGAAGTAGAAGTGTGGCATGCAATAGGTGAAGTGTGTGATACTACCCTAGCATGGCAAACATGTGCATCAATCTTATTTTGCAAAACAATGTTTTTCTTTAAACAAACATCTAGATCATTTGAAATAGAAATAATTTTATTTTTCAAATCAACATTCTCTTTTAAAACAAAATCAACTCTAGAAGACAAGTTTTCATTTTTCTTTAAAATAGCATGGCAATCATTTTTAGACTTTAAAAATTCATTTTCTTTAAGTGCAAGTTCCAATTGAGATCTCAATGAATCCCTTTCATTATAGACCTCAACCTTCTCTTGCAAAACATTGTCAAGTCTAGCATGCAAACACTTATTTTCTTTTTCAATTTCTAGACTTTTCTTTTTCAAAATCTTATATTTTTCAATTAACTTTTCACATACTATTGAAAGTTCTTCATTTAGAGCATGGGGATCAACAATATCATTACTAAAAGAACTAGCATCATCATCACTATCTAATTGGGGTTCCGAATGTACCTCAAGGGAGTCATTCCCTTGGACCATATAGCATTGTTGTGGCTCAGATTCTCCACTAGATTCCTCTTCTTGTTGGATTTGGACTTGAAGCTTGGAGGTGTTGGTGGTTGTTGTCAACTTGTTCCACACTGCAAAAGCGGAATCAAGATTAGAAACACGTAAAAGATATTTTTTTGGTAAAGTGCTTCTAATGGCCTCTAGGGCTTGTGCATTGACCCCTATATGATTGCAATCACCAAGATAACATCTCTTGGTGGCCGCAAGGAAAACATGCAAACCTAGGGTCTTTAGGTACATGGACATCCTATACTTCCAAACATCAATGTTGGAAGGGTCAAAACTAGGTGGGGTCATGAAGTCCATGGTATAAACTAAATATGTGCAAATAAACAAATGCAAATGAGATTAGCAAGCAAATGGATCACTCCTAGGATGTTAAGCCTAAGTATCAGGAGCACTAGCTCTGATACCAATTGAAAAACACCTAGAGGGGGGGTGAATAGGTGTGATTGCTAATCTAAGAAACTAAATGCAAACTAAGTGCGCTAAATGCGGAAGCTAATGCAAATTATGCACAAACTAATACAATACAACAAGTGTAGCCGAATTCCCCTTGCGAGGCTCTGGACTAACTCCTCTTGATTCCCCTTGAAATGGGTTGAGTCGCTATGTGAAGCTCTTGTTGGATGAGTATAAGTTAGGCACACACACACAAGCAATCCAAGCAATGTGTACACACAAACAACCAAGCATATAAGAGTGAATAACAATATGAATAAATGCAAGGCAATATGAAATATGCACAACACAAGCAATTATGATATGATATGTATATGATGCTTTGCACAAAGTAAATGAGAGAGAGTTAGAGAGACAATGGGAGCAATCGCAAACAACGAGATTTGTTTCGAGGTTCGAGCACCTTGCTCTACATCCCCGCCTACACCACCGTGTAGGATTTCCACTATCTCAACTCCCACCGAGGGAACCTCTACCGAAGAGGATTTCTTACAACCCAAGGAGTACCGAACTCCTCTCTCAATACAAAGCACAACACCTCACACTAGAGGTGTCAACCAACAACCACACCTCTACCTAAGAGGCTTACAAACACAATCCCAATCACCTCACACTTGAGGGATCCAAACCAATACCACTCCGATCACCTCTACCGAAGAGGGATTCACAAATAAAAGGAGGGTTACAACACAAGAGGTTTACAACAACAACCTCAAACTCTCTCTTTTCTTTCTCTTTTACTTTTTCCACAAAAACAAGATCCTAGTAGATTAGGATAGAAGATATGGCTCAAGTGTGGAAAACTAAGTGTTTTTGGAAACAAGCAACAAAGAAAAACTAATTGGGAAGTCTCTTGTAAAAGATAGAAAATGCAAGATCAAATCAAAATCCCAAAACCTAGTTTTCTTTGATTTTCCAAAAACCCAAAACAATAAAGATTAGAAGTATAAAGCCCAAAAACTTCTTTTTAAAACTCTTTTAAACTCTTCAGAAAACCAGAAATTTTTCTCTTAAAAACCCTAGCCAAAATCCCCAAAGAGAAGGGGTTTATATAGCCCCTATACAAAACTAGCCGTTAGGCTGATGTGGCAGTCTGACCAACTGCCGGTCGACCGGCCCGGTCGACCGCCAACGGTCAAAAATGTGACCGTTGGGCAGCAGCGGTCGACCGGTCCGGTTGACCGAAAATTCCCGAGAGCAGAGCTCTCAACTCGGTCGACCGGTCCGGTCGACCGACTACATGTGTCGCCAGCATGCACGATTGTGCACATCGGTCGACCGACCCGGTCGACCGGCCACTTGGTGCGGTCGACCGGTCCGGTCGACCGAACTGGCCTGGCAGGCACAGTGCAGGATCAGAAAAACAGTGTAAAATTTTTTCTAAAAATCTTTTAACACTTCTAAAAAATTCACAAAATTTGTTTTATCATTTTATATTAAAACATACACCTGTGATAAAAATTTCAAGACAATATATCAACATATCAATTTATTTTTGTGTCTTGCAAATTTTATCAAAAACAAAACTTGTATTTTATCAAACTAGAATTTTTCAAAACATGAATAGGATAGTCAAAATAAGTTTGTCTAGCAAGTTTAAAGCATGTATGTATATCTCGAACATATCTAATATACATAGGTATAAGGTAAACTTGTTTTGATCTATTATTCATGAAAACCAAAAAATCAAATCATAAAACGTGTGTTTTGTGCACTTGAGCATATCAACTAAACTAAGCTTTACAAATGGATCTAAAACACAAACTCTAAACTAGATACCTAAGTCTTCTTGTCGATCTTCCATCTTCAAGTAGACTCGGTCCTAACTCCGTGATTCTCCAAGTGCAAAGGTATGATCTTTAAGCTTTGGCACCGGAGTCATCATGAATAGCTTCTAATCATCTTGTTGAAGCTAATCACCAACTAATATCCTGTTAATGATCTGAAACTTAGAAACACAAGAATATTAGTAAACATAACTACATGAGTTGATCATCATCAAAACTAGAGTGGAAGGCCATTGGGCCAACACAAATAAAATCATACATACCACTATGCGATCACACATCTGATATAAAAACCTAAAAAAATAAATAAAATAACAATTAAAAAATCAAAAAATATTTAATTCACATAAATTAATAAACATTGATTACTCAATTAATAAATACATTAATGCATGTCACGCTTATCTGTTCCTTGCCTACGAACTATAAAATATCACTACGTTCAAGGCTTAGGAGAGGACTGTATCCAAGGATAACAAGAGGCCACAACATCCTATCAATAATTCTCCAATCTGAATGCCACGTCAAGCTCTTCGCATGTTCTGCATTCTTAAACATGTTTTTAAATCTACGTATTATCTGAAAATTCCATAATACCTTAGCCGGAGATTTGTCATTTGTTTTGTACCATGACCTTCCACACTCTGACATTTCTCTAGATGTTCATATTCCTTTCGGTACAGTAACAGGTCTGCTACAATAATGGGTTTGGGTCTGAGTTTGCTACAGTAAAATGCTACAGTGATTTTCTATTTATTTTTATTTATATGTTATTTATTTATTTTCTTTTTCTTTTTCTTTTTTCCTTTCTCTCTTTTCTCTTTTTTATTTTTTTAATTGGTTCGGGTTCGGGTCTTTAAAATAAACCCGAACCCGGGTCTGTATAGCACAGACCCAAAATGGGTCTATGCTGGGCACAGACCCAGTCGGGTCTGGGCTGGCCCAACCAGGCCAGGCCCCAGCCTGGCTCGACCAGATCCAGTCTGGGCCTGGCTCATGCCAGGCCTGGCCTGGTCCGCAGGCCTGGCTCGACCAGATCCAGTCTGGGCCTGGCTCATGCCAGGCCTGGCCTGGTCCGCACTGAGTTGTGCACAGTGCTATGCTAGTTTCTCAGGAACCAAAGCACAGTACATGCTATATGGAGTGAGGCAGATTCCTATATATATATTTGTATATAAAGGTATCTGATTTTTAGCATGGATGGACAAATTTACCCTTTGTTTTATTTTAGCTAATGGTCCTTTACCTTTCATTTAATCTAGGGTAATTTTAGAAAAAGTAGTGTAAAAAATCCAGCCTTTGCTGTTAGGGAGGAAGAAAAACTCTTCTCTCTGTCACACCCCGCTTCCCAAAATACATGAAAATGGAGTCACGACGAGAGTCGATGACGTATATACGTGAGGAGAATACCCCACGAATACACACTAAGCCTAAAGTAACCTGAACAAACTATAAAAATAAAGTATAATGAATCATGATCATTGCAACACATATAAATGTCCACACAAGATAACAATGAACGTAGAAATGGAACAAGATGATAACTAAGACTAATACATAAAGAAAAAAGAATCAACTGAACAAAAGAAAACAGGAAATACGGATAATCGAGCCGAGGGTAACTCCAGGCTCCTCGCGAAGCATTCGAGCTCATCAACACATGATCAATGAAATGAAACATCAAATATCTGGACGTGCAAATCCAGAGTCGTCAGAAAGCGACCGAATGAGTGTGTAAAATAAAAGGGAAGGTGCATGTGCATATAATGTGTTTGTATACTATGATACTATAAACTGGAATAAGACTAAAATAATATGCAAACATTAATTGATTTTAGAAATTTATTTTCAATCGAAAAAAAGAGGGAAACTGTGTTGTGCATAGCACTGTGCACAACTCAGTGCGGACCAGGCCAGGCCTGGCATGAGCCAGGCCCAGACTGGATCTGGTCGAGCCAGGCTAGGGCCTGGGCCTAGTTGGGCCAGCCCAGACCCGACTGGGTCTGTGCCCAGCATAGACCCATTTCGGGTCTGTGTTATACAGACCCGGGTTCGGGTTTATTTTAAAGACCCGAACCCGAACCAATTAAAAAAATAAAAAAGAGAAAACGAGAGAAAGGAAAAAAGAAAAAGAAAAAGAAAATAAATAAATAACATATAAATAAAAATAAATAGAAAATTACTGTAGCATTTTACTGTAGCAAACTCAGACCCAAACCCATATATATGTATGTGTGTGTGTATGAATATGTATATGTATATGTATATGTATATGTATATGTATATGTATATGTACACACAATGATCTATTTAAAAGTCACATATACATTTCAAAATATATAGTATACAGTACTGTATCTGAACCCTCACCACGCTGCATGGCCATCCCTCCTCATGCACCGCCGCCTAGCTTATCTCACTCAGGCGCCGCCGCCTAATGATGGATACCTATCAAAAGATGATGAAGATATTAAACAAATATACATTATAAATATGAAACATGAAACAAGTACGTATCACAAATATGAAAAACTAAAAATGCTTACTACTAAGCATGCTCTAGAAGGTATTCAGTCCATTCTTCGCGAATCTCATCTACTTCATCATCCGTGTATGTCTTTTTTTTATTATACTGGGAAGATATTAAAATTAGTATCATGTTTAGTTTAATATTTACAAAAAAATAAAGTAACTTTATGTCAAATGATTATACATGTATTGAAATGGAATTCCATTGAGATGCAACAATCTCCCGCATAAACTACATCACGTAGTATCCGCACACCATGTTATCTGGTTGACAAGGACACCACAAGAATTAAATTAATAAGAAATAACTTAAATATTATTAATTTTTAAAAAATATTATCAAATACTAAAAGAAAAATAACATAATAATCCTCCATGTAGGATGCATACTCGTAGCCCACACATTTTGATTACTATTTATTATAAACATAACCACGACTCTTTTCATAAAACAAACAAAAATATTAAAAAAGACACACACACACACACACACACACACACCACACTAGAGCTAATGAAGTAGATGTAACTATTAAACACTCATATATTAATCATATCAACAATCTCATGTCGTGGCTCGTGACGTAACGAGTACAGCCAATATACAATAGTATTGTGTGGGTCAATCACACACAATGTCCAATCTATAACATAAATTAGGATGAAGTTAAATTAAAACAACAATTAAATTTTATTATAAAACTCGAGTACTTACCCCATATTAAATGGTGCAAAATACGCGTTGACATCCTTGCATTGTCTTCGTGATAAACACAACTTTTTCCTTTCAGCCTCATCCGAAGCATCATAAATATATGCGATAATGTATAGACAAATAAAATCATACATACCACTGATGCCTATGCGATCACACATCTGATATAAAAACCTAAAACAAAAATTAAAATAACAATTAAAAAATCAAAAAATATTTAATTCACATAAATTAATAAACATTGATTACTCAATTAATAAATACATTAATTCATGCCACGCTTATCTGTTCCTTGCCTGCGAACTATAAAATATCACTACGTTCAAGACTTAGGAGAGGACTGTATCCAAGGATAACAAGAGACCACAACATCCTATCAATAATTCTCCAATTTGAATGCCACGTCAAGCTCTTCGCATGTTCTACATTCTTAAACATGTGTTTAAATCTACATATTATCTGAAAATTCCATAATACCTTAGCCGGAGATTTGTCATTTGTTTTGTACCATGACCTTCCACACTCTGACATTTCTCTAGATGTTCATATTCCTTTCGGTACAAAATACAATCACTAGGGCAAGCGTGTATTTTTTGGTAATCTATGCACAAAGAGCGCATGATTTTCTTAGCCTCTTACGTGCGATCTGAAAGTTCATTGTCCTTAGCAAGCATATCTTTCAAGAGTTTAAATAAAGATGTAAAACTTTTATCGCTCCACTCATTTCCCGCTTTCAAATTGTATAATCTCAACACTGCAGATAACCTAGTGAATTTACAACAAACATAGAAAGGTTTTTCTGCATCATTCCTTAAGCTCTCAAATAAGTGGGGATGATCCACAAAGTATCCATTTATATCATGCACATGTCTTCTAATTTATCACCCTTATCACAATCGACTTCTTCCCTTTCATCACATCTTCTATCACTTGAATAAATAGGTCTATTTTCTCTTGCACTTTTACTGTACCATATCCATCTTGTATAACTTGTATCAAACTTATTAATGAATAAATGATCTCTTAATATTTTAACTGTAACTTTATCAAGACAATCATATTTTATGCGCAGACAATTAATACAGTTAAAATTGTCTGCATGCTCAATAACAAAGTTGATAAACTCCTCTACACCTTTTCATATTTGGTACTTAACCAATTAGCACAAATTCATTTTCGATCCATCTTTACTATGCCTAGACATACAAAACAAAATATTAATTTTCGTTAAAACATGACATAAAAAATCCAAACACACACACACACACACGCATCACACACATATATGACATACATGCAAGCATGAATACACACATACATCACACACATGTATAAACACACACACACACACACACACACACACACACACACACATCGCACACATCACACACACCTAAACACACAAACAAACACACACACATATGCATTACATACATGAACACACATCCGCACATCACACATACACACACAAATTACACCAATTTAGCACACATTTAGCACTAATTTTTTTTACCAATTTAGCACACATCACACATCATACATACACACATAAATTTCACTAATTTCACCAAATTAGCATCAAACTAGCAATTTCACAAAATTTCCTAAACTTAATAGCATTTTTCAACAATATCACAAAAATTTTCTAAACTATCTAGCTAGCATCAAATCAAAAATTTTAAATTTACCATTTCACAAATCAACAATTTCATAAAATATTAGAAAATAAGGAAGAGTGATACCTTAAGGTTCGCCGGAGGGGGGAGAGAGGGGCCTCACTAGAGGGGGCCTCGCCAGAAGGGAGAGGGGGCTCGCTGGAGGGGGGGGGAGAGAGGGGGGCTTGCAGGAGGCACCCTCACGAAGGGGCAACGCTGGGGGGGGGCGCGGCTGGCCGGAAGGAGAGAGAGGGGGCTCACCAGATGGGACTTCGCTAGAGGAGGCTCGCCAGAGGGGGAGAGGGGGCGGGAAGTGTCCTCGCCGGAGAGGGCAGCGCGCGCGGAGGGGAGGGGGCCTCGCCGGGAGGGAGAGAGGGGGCTCGCTGGAGGGGAGAAAGAGGGGCCGAGAGGCAGCAGGGAGATTTGAGAGAGAGCTCAGAGGCGGCGGAGGGAAGATTTGAGAGAGAGAGAAATGAGAGAGCAACCGAGATGGGGTAGGTTTTTTGGGTGGGTGAGGGATTTAACGCTGGTTCTTAAAGGAACCAGCATTAAAACCTAAAATTTAAAGCTAGTTTCTCAGTAACCGACATTAAAACTTATTTTTAATGTCGGTTTCTAAGAAGCTAACGTTAAAACCCTCAATTTACATTGTCTTTTTATTTTAAAACAGACGTAAAATTTAACATTTGAGTCATTTTTGTTAAAAAATGACATGAATTGTGGTGCCTTTTAATTTGTATATTGTTGTAGCACTGAAAGGAAAAGAGAATAAGATTCGAGTCATTCCAGTAATTAAGCAGTATATTTCTCTTTCTCTGAAAAACACCATGAGTAACAATGCATCAGTGCTTCATGAAATCGATAGTTTATTCCTTAGAAAAAATTACTAGACCAGTGAATCCTGGTGGATATGTTACACTATGGAAAGCCACATACAATCCCTTTTACAACAAGAACACAAAACCATTGCAACATCTGTGAGTCGACGAACCCTATAGCCTGAGGTGATCAAATACACTTCCCATGCTCGCCAAATAGAGGAGGATGAGATGAGGGAAACATAGCCCCAATCAGCCTAAGAAACAGTTTGACCCTTCACAGGCAACATTAGTTTTGCAACTCAACACACTTCATCCCCAAACCACTTTCACAGCCTTAATGATCATCAATCCATGCAACCCAATCTCTTCCCAGGAAGAAAATAACGACTACAAAGGAATAATTGACAAGAGTCCTAAGAAAGCTTTAGTACATATGAAGATAAATTATAATTCAACCAAACACAAATCAGGAATGGCTGCCAATAGCTATCGCATCACCCTTCAAGAAACGGCTAAACAAGAGAGTCGATGACTTGGGGTGCCTTGACAATCCATTCTTGTAATCGACATAAACCAGACTGAAGCGCTTGGTGTATCCTTGAGCCCACTGGAAGTTGTCTAAAAATGACCAGACAAAGTATCCTTAAACGTCAGTACCATCCCTGCTACAAACACGAGTTAGATGCAATATCTTCAACTTCAGTTAATGACCTTAAAATATAGCCATACACAATGCACATGCAAGTAACAAAATGTATGTTCTTTAAATAAACAGTTTTGTTATTCAATATAGATCTCTCATCAAACTTCTGAAAACAATGTGATGCAAGAGAGGGAGCATGATAAACATTCCTGATTTCGTTATAGCAATACAAGGTTACGTTATCAACCAAGTTTTTAAATTTCCAATAAGCAATCATGTCTCATGACAAGTAACCAAAGCACAGTACATGCCATATGGAGTGAGGCAGATTCCTATATATATAGTTGTATATAAAGGTATCTGGTTTTTAGCATGGATGGACAAATTTACCCCTTGTTTTATTTTAGCTAATGGTCCTTTACCTTTCATTTAATCTGGGGTAATTTTAGAAAAAGTAGTGTAAAAAATCCAGCCTTTACTGTTAGGGAAGAAGAAAAAGTCTGCTCTCTGTCACACCCCGCTTTCCAAAATACATGGAAATGGAGTCACGACGAGAGTCGATGACGTATATACGTGAGGAGAATACCCCACGTATACACGCTAAGCCTAAAGTAACCTGAACAAACAATAAAAATAAAGTATAATGAATCATGATCATTGCAATGCACATATAAATATCCACACAAGATAACAATGAACCTAGAAATGGAACAAGATGATAACTAAGACTAATACATAAAAAAAAAAGAATCAACTGAACAAAAGAAAACAAGAAATACAGATAATCGAGCCGAAGGTAACTCCAGGCTCCTCGCGAAGCGTACGAGCTCATCAACACATGATCAATGAATGAAACATCAAATATCTGGACGTGCAAATCCAGAGTCGTCAGAAAGTGACCCAATGAGTGTGTAAAATAAAAGGGAAGGTGCATGTGCATATAATGTGTTTGCATACTATGATACTATAAACTGGAATAAGACTGAAATAATATGCAAACATTAATTGATTTTAGAAATTTATTTTCAATCGAAAAAAAAGAGGGAAACTGTGTTGTGCACATCACTTTGCACAACTTAGTGTGGACCAGGCCAGGCCCAGCCTGGCCTGGTTGGGCCAGCCCAGACCAGACTGGGTCTGTGCCCAGCACAGACCCATTTCGGGTCTGTGTTATACAGACCCGGGTTCGGGTCTGTTTTACAGACCCGAACCCGACCCAATTAAAAAAAATAAAAACGAGAAAAAGAGAGAAAGGAAAAAGAAAAAGGAAAAGAAAAAGAAAATAAATAAATAACATATAAATAAAAATATGTAGAAAATTACTGTAGCATTTTACTGTAGCAAACTCAGACCCAAACCCATTATTGTAGCAGACCTGTTACTGTAGCAGACAGACCCGTTAAGCTTTTTATTGATTTTTAGGTTTATTTTAATTCAAGAAATTCTAGAAAATTCACAGAAAATTTCAAAAAAATCACAAACTAAATTTGGGACTCTGTAAAACTATTTTGAGTGTAATATTACTTAGAATAACATGAAATTAAATATTCTTTGTAATTATTATTTAATGATCATTTATGTCACAGACATCCTATGCATGCATGTCTTAAAATACACATGATCAGGGAAGGATATGGGAATCGAGATCGGAAAGGAATTTATAAAATAACAAGAGAACACAAAAGAGAGAGAGAGTATGCGTACTTGCCTGATGTCGTTTGAATCTGAATTCCCGTAACTGCAACCGGCTCTGGGTAAAATTCACGGGCTAAATATTACGTGAATTAGAGACTTGACATGTTATTATTCAGTAATAAGTTAAATAAGAAAGTAATTTTTACTATTTATTATAATTTTGGTTGGTTAATATTTCCAAATAACTCAATTTCTGAATTTTTTTTAGCAACCATTAAAAATATAATTTTATGATAAAATACATGCATAAACTAATAAATTGATGTATAATGTTTATATTTGACTAAATTATGAATTTTATATTTTTTGATATTTAGTGTGGCACCTTGGTAAAGTCATTGGGCTCTTAGACTTGGGTGCTTGGGTTCAAAACTTGGTCTTAGCAAAAATATGGCAGAGAATTTGGCTCATTTACTACAGCGTAAGGTATCCATGGAAGAGATTTTCCTCTTTGTGAGTATCTGCTGGCCATCGTCACGTACTCGTATTCCGTATTTTGGGAAGCGAGGTGTGACATGATTTTGCTGGTATTAGAGCCAGATTTATTTTAATTTTGCACCATATAAAGACAATCAGGTGCACATATAAGAAAAAGTATCTATAATTGTCTGGATACACATCGTTAGCCTAAACTCGTGCCTTAAATTCTCTTCTAAACTATTCCCTATCTGTTCCAGACACTCATGGCTCGAAACATAAATGTTTCCTTTTCCTCTCAAGTCGACCCAGCCCCAATAGTGATCTGTGGTTAGAAGTTCTAGCCATCCTGATAGTCATAAAGGACTCAGGGTTTGACGTTGTCTTGGACATGGACTGGTTGGGCACTTTCTATAGTCAATAAGAGCATAAGAAGAAGAGTCATTAACTGTAGGAAGAAGAAAGTTACTTTTCGGGTCCCAGTCATTCAGAATTTGAATTCCATGCTGGGGATGTAACTCTGGAGCAAGCCCAATTCAAGAAGAGGCAATTGAAGGGGGTGCAAGAGTCCTTGAACTCTAAGGAGCAAGTTAATATGCCTGAGGTAGTATGTGAATTTCTTAACATCTTTCCTGAGGATCTCCCTGGACTACTCCCTGTTCGAGAGATTGAATTTAGTATCGAAGTTTTGCCTGGAACAACCCCTATTTCCAAAGTGTCATACCGCATGGCTCGATAGAACTAGCAGAACTGAAGAAGCAGATTCAAGAATTGCTCGATAAGGGGTTAATTCGACCGAGTGCTTCATCCTGGGGCGCTCCAGTACTTTTAGTCAAGAAGAAGGATGGTAGCCAGCGTTTATGCATTGATTACCAGGAACTGAACCACGTTACAGTCAAGAATAAGTATCCCTTACTCCGGATTGACAATCTTTTCGATCAACTAGGGGAGCCACAGTATTCTCTAAGCTAGATCTGCGTTCTGGTTATCACCAAGTGCGGGTGAAAGCTAAGGATATATCTAAGACTGCTTTTCGGACGCGATATGGACATTTCGAGTTCCTTGTTATGCCATTCGGAGTCACCAATTCTCCTGCGGTATTCATGGACTTGATGAATCACGTCTTTGCCTCATACTTAGATAATTTGTTGTGGTCTTCATTGATGATATACTGATCTATTCCAAGAGCAAAGAGGAGCACGCTGAGTACTTGAGAAATGTCCTGCAAACTCTAAGACAGAAGTTATATGCAAAGCTTAGTAAATGCTCTTTTGGGCTAGACCATGTTCATTTCTCGTGCACATAATATCTGAGGATGGCATCTCGATGGATCCAGTCAAAGTAGAAGCTGTCGGAGATTGGCCAATTCCTAAGTCTGTCATGGAAGTAAGAAGTTTCCTCGGATTGGCTGGCTACTATCATCAGTTTGTCCAAAATTTCTCCAGGATCGCCGAGCCTCTAACCAAGCTCACTAGAAAGGAGTGAAGTATCAGTGGACTGAGGAATGCCATTTAGCATTCAAGAAACTGAAGGATCGACTGACAACAACACCAGTTCTAGCAATTCCAGATGGATCTGGGGGGATGATGATACATAGTGATGCTTCTGTACGCGGCCTGGGTTGTGTGTTGATGCATCGAGGAAGAGTGATATCATTTGCCTCAAGACAACTGAAGCCCCATGAGAGGAATTACCCAAACCATGATCTGGAACTGGCGGTGGTCATCTTCGCCCTTAAGGTGTGGAGACACTATCTTCTGGGAAGCGTGTGGAGAATTCACAGATCATAAGAGTCGAGTACATTTTTACCCAAAAGGAGCTCAACATGCGCCAGAGGAGATGGTTAGAGCTCATGGCGGACTATGATCCAGATCTGCAATACCACCCCAGAAAGGTGAATGTAGTTCCTAATGCTCTCAGTAGGAAGCCTCTTTCATGATGATGACTCAGCAGACGGAGATGCAGGAAAAGATCATTAGGCTTGACTTGGAGATCATTCTACCTGGAGATATTGGAACTCTTGACCTTGGTGACTCAACCATCTCTGATCGAGAAGATCAAGGAGGTTCAGAAAAAAGACCCTAAGCTCCAGAAGATCAGAGAAGAAGTGAAAGCCGAACTAAGGCAGGATATAGTCATCCATGTTGATGGTTCGCTTCGGTTCAGAAGCAGACTCTGTGTACCATCTAGGAAAGTTCAAAGGGAGTTGCTCTCTGAAGCTCACCGTTCCCCTTATTCGATACACCCTGGGGGTACTAAAATCTACAGAGACATCAAGCAACACTTTTGGTGGCACAGGATGAAGAGAGAGATAGCTCGATTCGTAACCCGTTGCCCTGTATGCCAACAAGTCAAGGCGGAACACTAGAGGACGGTCGGGCTGCTACAACCACTCCCTATTCCTGAATGGAAGTAGGAGAATATCACCATGGACTTTGTTGTAGGCCTGTCTAGGAGTCCAAGAGGGAACAATGCTATATGGGTGATCGTGGACCGATTCACTAAGGGTGCTCACTTTATACCTTTCAGAGTCGGACAGTCCACAGAAGCATTGGCAGAGAGGTACATGCAGGAAATAGTCAGACTGCATGGAGTCCCTGTTAGTATTGTTTTAGATATAGACACTAGATTTGTGTCGCGTTTCTGGGATAGTCTTCAGAGGAGCTTAGGCAGCAAGTTAAAGTTCAACATGGCATTCCATCCTCAAATTGATGGCCAATCAGAAAGAACCATTCAGATTCTAGAGGATATGCTTAGAGCTTGTATACTGGACTTTAAGGGATCATGGAATGACCATCTGTATTTAGTGGAGTTTTCCTACAACAACAGCTATCAGGCTAGGATCCAGATGCTCCATATGAGGCACTCTATGGGAGAATGTGCAGATCTCCTGTGTGCTGGGATGACATTGGCGAAAGGAAGCTGCTCGTCCCAGAGCTGATTTTGCAAACAGTAGAGAAGGTGGCTGAGATCAAGAAACATATGAGAGCCGCTCAAGATCGTCAGAAGAAGTGGGCCGATGCCAAGAGAAGACCCTTAGAGTTTGCAGTAGGTAACCATGCATTTCTTAAGATCTCACCAACTCGAGGGGTCATTAGGTTCGGCTACAGGGGGAAGCTGAGTCCCAGATACATTGGACCTTTTGACATCATAGAGCGAGTCGGAGAAGTAGCATATCGAGTAGCCTTACCTCCAGCACTAGATGGTGTTCATGAAGTATTCCACATCTCTCAGTTAAGAAAATACGTCCGGGACGACCAACATATTCTGGACTATTCAGATATGAGACTGAACTGCGATCTATCCTATGAGGCTCAACCAATCCGCATCATCGACAAGAAGAAGGTTCTGAAGAACAAGGCCATTCCCCTGGTACTGGTATCTTAGGGTCCAAACTCTCCTGGGGATTCCACCTGGGAATGGGAAGATGAGATCAGGGCTAAATATTCTCATCTCTTCTCAGGTAACTTATCTCACTTCTAAATTTCTATTCATCATCTTATAGCTTAAAAAACTCTTCTCCTTATTTACTTTTGAATTACGAGGACGAAATTCTTTTTATTAGGTGGGTTGGATTGTAACCCTCGGTTCCAGTCACCGATATTTTCTACTGGTAGTCGGTATGGTATAAATACCTGTTTTGGTGGTCCAAACTAAGTCTACTTTAATTCTAATAAAATTTTCTAATATTTCAGTTTTTCTTGATTTTTTCAAAAAATTTCAAAATTAATTGAAGATTCTCAAAATTCGTGACCCAACTGTGTCGCAATACAACTTCCGGATTTTTAATTTGCAACTGGGGATGAATTTGGTGAATCTGATTTCTTTGTAATATTTAAAATAATATTTGCTATTTTAAAGAATTTTTAGGAATTTTTCCGAATTAAATCGGAATTTAATTGAGTTAAGAAAAAGCAAAAATAAAAATAAATAAAAAGTAAAAAAATAAATAAAAATATATTATAAAATTATCCCTACAATAATTCTTCCAAGTTTCGAACCCCTGACCTCCTAATCCAAACACGCAAGCTCCCACCACTATGCCACATTGGCATGTGGTGTAGAGGCTCAAGCCCAATTATTTAAACCTCCCTTTAACTCTCCCCATCTTCTCCAACTTTCCCCACTCTCTAACTTCTCCACGCTTTCTCCCCCTTATTCCCACTCACCCAAACTGAACTCACTACTCCTTCCACGTAGCCTAACTCTCAGGGGTGGCTTAGAGGTGTGTGTGGTGCCTATAAAAGGGATATCTCACCATCTCAAGTCACTTGCAAAATCTAAACTTCTCTCCCTTTTTCACTACACTCTCTCTTTCTCTTTCAAACTTATCAAGATTCTGAAGTGCTGGATGAGGGGAAGAAGATTCAGATTGAAGCGAAGCGTTTCGAATAAATTATTTTGCATTTTCACAGATTTAGTTCATTGTGGCATTTCATCGAACACGTAGTACGCATTACATATTACCTGTAATTTCACTATGTAAAACGTATGCTAAAATCACAATAAAATTATATAGAACACCTTAAATATGCCTCCTAATTGTTATAATTTTTAATTGTTTTTTAGAAATTTAATTTCAATCAAAAAAGAGGGAAACTGTATTGTGCACTGCACTGTGCACAGCACAGTGCGGACCAGGCCAGGCCTGGCCTGAGCCAGGCCCGGACTGGGTCTGGTCGAGCCAGGCCAGGCCCAGCCTGACCTGGTCAGGCCAGACCAGACCCGACTGGGTCTGTGCTTCCGGGTCTGTGTTATATAGACCCAGGTTCGGGTCTGTTAACCCGACCCAATTAAAAAAAAAGCAAAAGAGAAAAAAGAGAGAAAGGAAAAAAGAAAAAGGAAAAGAAATAAATAACATATAAATAAAAATATATAGAAAATTACTGTAGCATTTTACTGTAGCAAACTCAGACCCAAACTCATTACCGTAGCAGACCCATTACTGTAGTAAACAGACCCGTTAAGCTTTTTATTGATTTTTAGGTTTATTTTACTTCAGAAAATTTCAGAAAATTCACAGAAAATTTCAAAAAATTCACAAAAAATCACAAACTAAATCTAGGACTCTGTAAAATTATTTGAGTGTAATATTACTTAGAATAGTATTAAATTAAATATTCTTTGTAATTATTATTTAATGATCATTTATTTTAAAATTGCAATTAAATTTCTAAATATCAAAAAATATAAAATTCATATTCAAGAAAATATAAACATTATACATCAATTTATTAGTTTATGCATGTATTTTATCATGAAATTATATTTTTAATGATTGCTAAAAATTCAGAAATTGAATTATTTGAAAATATTAACCAAGCAAAATTATAATAAATAGTAAAAATTACTTTCTTATTTAACTTATCACTGAATAATAACATGTCAAGTCTCTAATTAATTCACGTAATATTTAGGCCATGAATTTTACCCATAGCCAATTGCAGATACGGGAATTCAGATTCCAACGACATCAGGCAAGTGCACATACTCCCCTTTGTGTTCTCTTGTTGTTTTATAAATTTCTTCCCGATCTCGATTCCCATATCCTTCCCTGATCATGTGTATTTTAAGACATGCATGCATAGAATGTCTGTGACATAAATGATCATTCAAGTATAACTATAAATTAGTAAATATTGTACAAGTAAGTTGACGTCACCCTATGTCATGATTACTATTTTATGATTATGTTTACATCCTAAAACACTGGCATCACTTATACTATTATGCATTTGTCACTCGCGATGTTGTCACTGCGTTCTATTTCTCAAAATTTTGATATGTATTGTAATCACTATTTGACACTGATACTCTTGATACCGATCCCTAATCCTGTTATGCTGAGTCACACATTATCTTGCATTTACATTGATTAATAAAATCAACCAAGCTGGGGTTACTGGGGGAGACTGTAGCAGGGGAAATCTAGGGAGGTGTGCTTGGAAGGGCGACCCTTTGTGGGTTTGGATGCCACACGTGCTCTTGTTATTTATGCGCGCTCCTGTTATTACATGTTACCTGATACCTGAGTACAGTGATCTGTTTCTCCCTGCTATTAGGATCAACTAATGCATCACTTGTTCATATATAGTTGTCCTGTGGGATGGGGCACATGATAGTTGCATTAGTTAGGGTAATAAAACATACTAGACTTAAAATTATCATTCGTGACATGAATAATCTTGACTACATGATGTTCCTGGACTTGCCATATTGTTCTTAACTTGTGATCTTATGATCTTGAGACCTGATGATTATGATATATGACATTACTCGTCCAGGGTGCTTCATGCTCATTATATACATGTCATAGTATTCATACATGACCTTATTTCATACGATCTAGTGTCTGTTAATCTCGCTGGTATTTTACTTGTCAGTTTATATTACCGTTGATTTATTATTCATTCATTCTAATGCTCAACTTATTTTGCCTTTTACTTTCACATTTTCATATTATTGTTTCCTCTTTTTGTGAGTGCACTTGCTGGTCCGTTTCTGACGGACCTTGATTTTTCAGCATCAGAGCCTGAGAAGATTGACGGGCCACTATTCGAAGAAACCCAAAAAGACTACCAGGCATGAGTCTGACGTTTCTTGTCTTATGTATTTTAGCATTTTGTCTTGTTATGATGTCCGATGCCAAATTTGTATCTTCTTTTATTTTTACTTTGTTATGTTTCAAATCTTGCATACAGACAAAGACTATTGTAGATGTATATCTTTTATATGAAAATGAACCATCTGGTTGTCTTTTATATATGTGTGCGAGAATTTGGCTCATTTACTACAGCGTAAGGTATTCATGAAAAAAATTTCCCTCTTTGTGAGTATCTATTGGCCATCGTCATGTACCCGTAATTCGTATTTTGGGAAGCGGGGCGTGACACTTTAGATTTTATTTAATGTCGATACGGTGTCGGACATGGTCCGACACACGATTTCATGATTTTTTAAAATCTAATATGGTTTCGGAGTGTCTGATACATGTTAGCAGGTGTTGGTGTCCGACACATGTCTATAACACGGACATAACACTCACTTTGAAGTATCCATACTTCATACGATTTAGTTGTTAGATTACTATCAAATATTAAATAAATAAAATGAAAGTGTAATCTTCAGATCCAATATGCATGCTGTCTTTCGCCAATTCAAAAGCATTATACACTGGTTGTTACAATAGTTTATGTTCTCTCCTACCTTATCAATTGCCACCATGTATTGCCATGTCAACTTACTATTCCTTCAATTTCTTCAAAACCAACAAGATGCGAGGAAAATGGAAACTAAAAAAATAAAATATTTTCTACCTTCCTAACTTTCCATTTTACATTTCACCTCCCAACTACCAAATAGGCCTTTATTAAGTTTAAGGACAAACTTCATGTGTTTTGATGGGAAGGAATTCTAAATCCTTCCTGATGGACTGATGAACTAGTTCCTAACTTGTTTGAGTTTGAAAAAGTTACTATATCATCAAATCATAGGATAAAGAAACTTGGTTATTAAGTTGAAGACAAAAAGAATGCACAGTTCTTTGCTTCCAAAAGTTTTCTTTCCCCACTCTGCTCAAATCTAGCAACAAGTGAAGAGATGGACAACACAACAACTTGTCAGTATTCATGAGTGGATTTAACAAAGAAAGCTATGAAAGGAATTTGCTGCTACTAAAGAACCTTTTGGCTACCGAGATGCACTTGACTGTCATGCATCGGAGGCTGATTGGGGGTAAGGATGTATTCTTTGAGGAAGCCTTGGCAGATAAATTCTTCTAAATAAATACAAAGGCTTCTGTAATGCACAGTCTAGTGTTCTTTACTGTCGTGATAAGAACAATATTTTTCTGCTCTGGAGAGTGTAAGATCGTATCGAATCAGCTGCAGCGCTTTACCCATAGCTGCACTGCACTACACTGTCCCGTTGTCCAAAGGGGAACAATGCAGTATGGGTTATAGTCGACCGCCTTACAAAGTCAGCTCACTTCATCCCATTCAGACTGGGCAGTCAACAGAGTTATTAGCAGATAATTATCTGTAGAAGGTGGTTCAACTGCATGGTGTGACAGTCAGCATCATGCCCGACAGAGATACCAAATTTTTATCTCACTTTTGGAGAAGTCTTCAAGAGAGCCTGGGGACACGACTGAAGTTTAGCACTGCATATCATCCGCAGACCAATGGGCAATCAGAGCGGACGATCCAGATTCTTGAGGACATGTTGAGAGCTTGCATGTTAGACTTCAAGGGGTCAGGGGAAGATCATCTGCATTTAGCAGAGTTTACCTACAATAATAGCTATCAATCCAGTATTAAGAGAACACCATTCGAAGCGTTGTATGGTAGAAAATGCAGGTCTCCTTCGTGTTGAGACAACATTGGTGAAAGGAGGTTGTTTGGACCGGAGATGATCCAGCAGACAGTGGAAAAGGTTAAAAATCATCCGGAAGTATCTCAAAGCAGCTCAAGATATACAGAAGCGATGGGCAGACTTGAATAGAAGACCACTTGAGTTTGAAGTTAGAGATTTTGTATTCTTGAAGATATCTCCAATGAAGGGAGTAATAGATTTGGTAGACGAGGGAAGTGTTGGCCCAGAGGCCTTCCACTCTAAGTTTTGATGATGATTAACTCATGTAGTTATGTTTACTAATAATCTTGTGTTGTTTAAGTTTCAGATCATTAACCAAGATATTAGTTGGTGACTAGCTTCAACAAAGGAGTTTGGAAGCTTTCACATGGTGATTCCAGAGCCCGAACATCAAGATCATACATAGCTAACTCGGTGGATCACGGAGTTTTGGATCGAGTCGACTTGAAGATGGAAGATCGTCAAGAAGACTTAGGTATCCTAGTTTAGTTTTGAGTTTAGATCCATTTATAAAGATTAGATAGTTGATATGCTCAAGTGTACAATACACACACGTTTTATGTTTGGATATTGGTTTTTCGGTTTTTGGCTTAACCGATATTTGTTTTCATGAATAGTAGATCAAAACAAGTTTAATTGGTTTATGTATAGTAGATTCATTCTATACATGCATGCTTAACTTCCTATACAAACTTATTTTGACTTTCCTATTCATGTGTAGAAAAATCCAAGTTTGATAAAATACAGGTTTTGGTTTTAATAAAATTTCTAAGACACAAAAATAATTCAATATGTTTGATATTTGTCTTGAAATTTTATCACAAATTTGTATTTCAATATAAAATGATAAAACTATTTTTGTGAATTTTTAGAAGTTTTATGGAATTTATTAAAATATTTTAAAACCCAGTTTCTGACCCAGAACAGTGCCTGACAGGTTCTGTCGGTCGACCGCACAGTCGACCGAACCATGAGCCGGTCGACCGGGCGGTCGACCGACGTGCACAGCCTGTGCACGTCTGGGCCTGGCATTGGGCCGGTCGACCGGCCGGTCGACTGGACTAAAGAGCTCTGCTCTCTGTTTTTGGGCGGTCGACCGGCCGGTCGACCGGATTCCTCCAACGGTCGAAAAATTGACCGTTGGCAGGCCGCTTTTGGCTGAGAATTCAGCCAATGGCTAGATTTTGTTGGTGGCCTCTATAACCCCATTTCTTTGGGATTTTGGCCAAGATTTTAAGAGCTAAAATTTCTCTTCTTTCTTGGTATTTAAAACAAGTTTTCAAAAGTGTTTAGAGCTTCAAAAGATCAATCTTTATTGTTTTAGAGTTTTTGAAAAAATCAAAGAAAATAGAAAAATTGGGAGATTTGTATTGTTCTTTAATTCTATCTTTTACAAAGAGTTTTCCTAAGTATTTTTCTTTGAGTTTTTGTTTTCCAAACTCTAAGTTTTTCCACACTTGAGCTATATCTTCTATCCTATCTATTTAGGATCATTTTGTTTTGTGAAAAAGAAATTGTTTGAGGTTGTTGAAGCCTCCAAGTTGTAAACCCTTCTTTGTGGGTGCTCCCTCTTTGGTAGAGGTGAGATTGTTGGTTTGCTCCCTCTTAGTGAGGTGGAGTTGGAGTTGGTTTGTATCCCTCAAGTGTTGAGGTGATTGTGGTTGTTTGGCTACGGGCCTACCCCTCGCGTGTTGAGGTGGTGATTGTTTGCCTCGGTGGAGGTTGTTGGTTGAGAGAGGAGTTCGGTACTCCCTTGTTGTACAAATCCTCCTCGGTGGAGGTTCCCTCGGTGGGAGTCCTCGGTGGACAAGTTAGTGGATTGGAAATCCTTCTCGGTGAAGGCGGGGACGTAGAGCTAGGGGCTCGAACCTCGAAACATATCTTTGTGTTTGCGTTTGATCCATTAACTCTAACTCTCTTTCTCTCTCTTTATGTGTGTTGTGCATAGCATCATTCATTCATATCTTGTATGCTTGTGTTGTCCTTACATTTGATTCATATTGCTTATCCTTATATGCTTGGATTGTTGTGTGTGCCTCACTTATACTTGACCACGAGAGCTTCATATAGCACCTCAACCATTATCTAGGGGAATCAAGAGGAGTTAGTCCAGAGCCCTTCACGGGAATTCGGCTACACTCGTTGGTTGTATTAAGTGTGTTGCAAATTAGTTTTAGCTTCCGCATTTAGTTTCTAGATTAGCCACATCACCTATTCACCCCCCTCTAGGTGATTTCATTGGTATCAGAGCCTACGCTCCTGATACTTTAGGTTTAACCACCTAGGAGTGAGATCCTGTTTGCTAATCTATCATTTGCATTTGCACATATTTTTGTTTGCACACATTTAGTTTGCACTCATGGATAGCCCCCTATGTTTGATATTTCTAGACTTGGGATTGGAAGGCCATGATGAGTAGCTATTTGAAGACCCTAGGTTGCATGTTTTCCTTGCCGCTACCAAGAAATGCTATCTTGGTAATAGAAATCATATAGGCGCCAATGCACAAGCCCTTGAGGCTATTAGAAGCACGCTTAACAAAGATTATCTTATGCAAGTTTCTAATCTTGATTCCGCTTTTGCAGTGTGGAACAAGTTGACCACAACCACCACCTCCAAACTTCAAATGCCAATCCAACAAGAGGAGGAATCTAGTGGAGAATCCGAGTCACAATGCTTCATGGTCCAAGGGAATGACTCCCTTAAGGTACACTCGGAAACCCATTTAGATAATGATGATGCTAGTTCTCATGCAATGACTATGTTGATCCTAATGCCTTAAATGAAGAACTTTCTATAGTTTGTGAAAAATTGATTGAAAAATATAACATTTTGAAAAAGAAGAGTTTTGAACTTAATAAAGAAAATAAGGTTTTATGTTCAAAACTTGACATGTGTTTGCAAGAGAAAGTGGAGATTTCTAATGGAAGGGATTCATTGAAATCTAAACTTGAACTTGCCCTAAAGAAAATGAGCTTTTGAAAAATAAAAATGATTGTGATAATGTGTTGAAGAAAAATGAGATTCTATCTTCAAAATTAGATTCTATTTTAAAAAATAATCATTCTTTGAAAAATGAAATTGATTTCATTACAAAAGAATTAGAAATTTGTTTAAAGAAAAATGAATCTTTGAAAAATAATATTGATTCACATGTTTGCCATGCTAGTGTAGCTTCACCTAGCATACCTATTGCATGCACCTCTTCTTCTAGGATCAATGATGATTTTTGTTTGTTAAAGAAGAGAGTGGATTGTTTGGGCTCCACTTTGAGCCTTTGTGCCAAGAGCCATACACGTTTGGAATCCTTATTTCGAAAGAAACAAGCTCCATCTTTGCATGCACACCGTACACGGCATACACATGCTCCTCACGGACACACCCATCACATGTATGCTCATGTGTACACTTGTACACATTGTGGACGTAAGGGCCACCTTGCTAAATTTTGCTATGATAGAATACGTGATTTAAATTTAGCAAATAAGTTTGTTTGGGTTAGAGAAGGTGCTAAACTCCATGGACCCAAAGAGTGTGGGTACCAAAGACCACCCCTCTTGTGTTTGATGTAGGTGTGGGCTCTCACATGACGTGAGAGTAGAGGTACCTTGGAGTGGATGCGTTCCGAGCTTCATGGAAACTATTTGGATGCATCACTTTCAAGTGGAGTTTGGTGGGAGGACCACCGTGTTTTGGAGACATGGAGAGTTGCCTCTTCGGTTTTGATAACAAATCTTTACTCCCGTTTATATTTACATGCTTTCATATCATTGTTTATAGCATGTTTTGATGTTTATAGATTATTATGATAATGCCATGATTATTAGATCCTTGACATACATGTATAGCTTTTGAGACACCCATGTTTAATATGGATCATTATTTTTGTGTTCTCGCATATGTTTAGTTATCATGTTTATCATAGCTCTAATATCATGTGGATTTACATAATGATTGTTTTTATGATTATCATGATTTATGTCTTGTTTTATGCTTCATGTTTTGAATATATGTTTAAATGTTAGTTTTCATTAAGACTAGGATTTATTCTTGTACGTAGTGGGCCACAAATAGATCTTTATATGTTTGTGCTTGAACGTTCATTTGTACCCATTAGATGTGTTAGTATAGTCTAGTTTTGATGATTCATACATTTGACTTGTATTCTCATTTATTCATGTTTTCATGTTCATGTGTTTATGTTTAACTCATGTATATGTCCATCTTGTCTAAACTATTGATTATACATATACATCCTTTGAGCCACGTGCCTTAATGCATATACATTTGTGGACTCGTTATGTTTTGGATATGTATGTATACTTTAGTTTATACTTGACATACATATGCCTTGAAGAAATCGAGTTTTGATGATTTTCATGTTTTGAGGAATATTGAGCTTTATTGCCAAATTCATGATTATGTGTTTCACACTACACTTGTACACTCACCTTATTTAAATGTTTCTCATGATTATGTTTTTATGAGTATGTATGGGCTTTATGAATTTTGAGTGTTTTAGTGACCATGTGATTTACATGTGTTTCATGAAATATAATTTTATTTTATTCCTTACTTGAAGGATTTCGTATTAGTTTTCAAGTTTTTCATATAACTAGTTCGTATTCTTCAATATGGTAGAGTTTTTCAAACATATTTTATTTTCAAACCTATTTTTGAAAACCCCTACCTTCCACGGGCGGTTGGATGGGCGATCATGCTCATGTATGCTTTCATAGTGTAAATCATTTTAAACTTGAACATGATTGGGTGGTAGGTTATATGAGATATACATTTGATATTATTGTTGTTTCAATTGGTATCATTGGATTTTTTCAATTGGTATCAATATTGACATTTCTTGTATACTCATATTTTTTTTTATATATGTATGCTTGCACTTTATATAGTATCAATTTCGATAGGTATCTAATTTTTCATACATATATATGTTTATGCTAAGCTTGAGTTTTAATGATCATCATGTTTCAATTGATTAGTTTTCAATTGGTATTCTAATACAAGCTTAGACATTGTTTTATTTGGTATTTCATAAAGGGGGAGAAAACTCGTATTTTATCTTTCAATTGGTATTTGGTTTACCATTGGTTTTGTATTCCACTCCCTTACTTTATGATAGAAAATAATAATTTCAATTTGGTATCATATGCTTAAAAGAATAATACTTTCAATTGATATCAAGATTTTATTTGTTTTCTCAAAATTGGTATCAAGATGTTCTTTTGTTTACTCAATTGGTATCAAGATTTTGTTTATTTTCATTGGTATCTATTAATCTATTTCTTTCAATTGGTATCCATGAAAATTTATATTGATTTGTTTGATATCAACCCTTTATTAATTCTTTGTTTCGAACAAAAAGGGTGAGAAAAATGTTTTTGTTTTTACTTGGACCCCTTTGTTGATGATTGACAAAAAGGGGGAGAAGTATTTGAGTTTATATGCATGTTTTATATGCATGTTTTGTTTTATTTATTAGTTTGTCGTTTAATTTCCAACTTCACACTCTAGTGGTCTTCTATCCAAGTCTACCCATCGCTTCTGTCTGACTTGAGCTGCTTTGAGACGCTCCAGGATGATTTTAACCTTCTCCACTGTTTACTGCATCACCTCTGGCCCAACAACCTCATTTCACCAATGTCGTCCCAGCACAAAGGAGACCTGCATTTTCTACCATACAACTCTTCAAATGGTGCCATCTTAATGCTGGACTGGTAGCTATCGTTGTAGGCAAACTCTGCTAAATGCAGATGATCTTTCCATGACTCCTTGAAGTCTAGCATGCAAGCTCTCAACATGTCCTCAAGAATCTGGATCGTTCGCTCCGATTGTCCATCTGTCTGCAGATGATATGCAGTGCTAAACTTTAGTCGTGTCCCCAGGCTCTCTTGATGACTTCTCCAAAATTGAGATAGAAATCTGGTATCTCTGTCGGACACGATGCTGACTGGCATACCATGCAGTCGAACCACCTCCTGCAGATATTTCTTTTATAGTAACTCTGTTAACTGCCCCAGTCTGAATGGGATAAAGTGAGCTGACTTCGTTAGGCGGTCGACTATAACCCATACTGCATTGTTCCCTTTTGGACTGTGAGGCAGTGCAGTGACGAAATCCATAGTGATGTGCTCCCACTTCCACTCTGAAATCAGTTAAGGTTGAAGGAGTCCAGCCGTCCTCTGATGTTCTACCTTCACTTGCTGACACACTAGACACTTTGCTACAAAACGAGCAATCTCTCTCTTCATTCCGTGCCACCAGAATCGCTGCTTCAGGTCTTGATACATCTTCGTCCCTCCTGGATGTATGAAATATGCTGAGTTATGAGCTTCAGATAAAACTTCTTGTCGTAATCAGCCATCAACTCTAGCCACCGCCTTTGCTGCATGTTTAGCTCCTTTTGAGTGAAGATATACTTCAAACTCTTATGGTCAGTGTAAATCAGCACTTGATCGCCCAACAAATAATGTCTCCAAATCTTCAAGGCGACTACTGCCAGCTCCAGGTCATGCGTAGGATAATTCTTCTCATGTGGCTTTAATTGTCTGAACGCATAGGCTATCACACGTCTATGCTGCATTAGTACACAGCCCAGTCCTCGTCCTGATGCATCGCTATATATGATCATACTTCCAGTCCCATCAGGCATCTTCAAAAGTGGAGCTGAAATCAATTTGTCCTTCAACTCTTCAAAAGCATCGGCACACTCTGCTGTCCATACATACTTTCCCCTTTTGGGTAAGCTTGGTGAAAGGTCCGACAATTTTTGAAAGTCCAGACCGGAGATCTAACTTCAAGAATACCTTAGCTCCACTAAGTTGATCGAACAGGTCGTCTATCCTGAGCAAAGGATATTTGTTCTTGACGGTGACCTTGTTCAGTTCTCGATAATCAACATACATTCTCCTACTACCATCCTTCTTCTTTACTAACAACAATGGAGCTCCCCACAGCGAAACATTGGGTCTGATGAATCCCTTATCCAAGTACTCTTGCAGCTGCTTCTTCAATTCCGCTAGATCCACAGGTGCCATCCGATACGGTGCCTTAGAAATTGGGGCCGTATTTGGAATGACTTCTATGGCAAACTCCACGTCTCGATCTGGCGGAAGTCCTAGTAGATCTTCTGGGAACACATTAAGGAATTCTTTCACTATTGGTATCGGCTCCTCCTGAGCTTCGATAATGGCATAATTCCCTTGTTGCTGCTACCTGGACGCCTTCGATTCCCTAACGAACTAGAGCTCTGGCCAGTGTGAAATTCTGAATATCACACTCTTGCTTCGGCAATCAATCATCGCATGATATTTGTTAAGCCATGTCATGCCTAGGATCACGTCATATCCACTAGTGTCTGTCACAAACATATCTACACTTAACTTTCTCCCACAAACTTCTATAGGGCAGAATTTACATACCTTTTTAGTGGTTATAATCCCATTCCCAGTACTAATCTCCCACTGAGTGTCTATGTCATCATAATGTATACAATGCATCTTGACAAATCTAGTGGATATGAAGCAATGCGAAGCTCCAGAATCAAATAGCGATATAACTGAAAAAGATTGAACCAGAATAGTACCTGCTACCACCTCCTCTGATGCCTCTGCCTGTTCTGTGGTCAAATTAAAAGCATGGCCTCTCCCACGTCCTGCTCGGTCCTCCTTTGAGCCTGTTCGAACAACTGAAGCTGTGGGGGAAGCGGAGTACATATACCTGCAGGTGCAGGGTTCTTCTTTACTCCAGGTGCTGGAAGGGTGGGAATGGTGCTCCTTTGTCCTTTGATCGGGCAGTCTGCTAGCTGATGATCTCTGAATCCACAAGCGAGGCATTGACCATTAGCCCACCTGCAATTCTTCCTTAGATGTCTCGTCCTCTGGCAGAAATCGCAGATCATTGTTGGTGGGGGAAGAGTGATCGGGCGTCTACTCGGTAGGGCTACACTGAATCATACTGGAGGTCCCCTGGAAACCTGATTGAGAGGTCGCTTCAGTCGCCTTGTCAGCATCCTACTCTTATTCTCTTTCTCCATTACCCGCTCCGAGTCGCGAGCATTACTAAGGAACTGAGAGTAAGTCCCCAGTTGTTGTAACATCCCGCTCCCGGAATACATACTTCGTTGCGTATTCATATTTTCCGATCATATTTTCGATTTACTTCCCGTATATGTTTTGTTTTATGAATTACTTATATGATCGTTTTGCCTTGGATCTAGATTCATGGACTCGAAGTCAGCCCTAGTCTAAACCGGAGACCCGATCTTAGAGTATTACTCGATTTGGTCTTTTCGGTATTCAGATTTGACCGATTTCAGTTTCATATATCATTTTTTAATATTTTATATTTTCTATGATTTTTAAAATTTTTCTGGATTAAATTGTAAATCTTCAAAACCGGTGTCGACTAGTGTCATTAATCGATTCTCAAATTTTTAATTTACAAATGGAGTTAAATTTCTAGAAACTACTTTCACATTGTCTCTTAAAAATCATATTTTCTATCTAAATACATTTTTGGAGATTTTTCTGAATTTATCGAAATTACACCGAATTTGGTGTTGACCGATATCTCTGAAAGATTCCAGGATTTTTAATTAAAAAAAGATTTTATTTTGAAAATCGATTTCATATTATTACTCAGGATGATGTTTGCTATCTTCGAAAATTTTAGAGATTTTTCTGAATTTATCAAAATACTGCCGACCTGGTGTAGACCGGTATCCACGGTTGATTTCAAGAATTTTATTTTCAAAATGGGACTGAATTTCTAAAATCTGATTTCATCACATATATTGAATAATATTTATTATTTTTGAGAATTTTTGTAAACCTTTATGAGTTACTTTATTTTCTGGGCTTTTCTAAAGTTTTCAGTGTTCTCCCAGATACCAAAATTTTATTCAGATATTTTCCCACATATCAAGTCATCATGACTTTCTCTCTCCTCTGACAAACGTAAAGCTCGCGTTTTTCTTAGATGCGGAGCTCAACTTCGCGTCTGGCTCTTTTGGCCAGACGTGAGGCTCAGTTTGGCATAGACGCGAGGCTAGTTTGAATGAGAAGTGAAGCTCATTTATATGCATGGCAAACTTGTAATAATCTCCATCTCCCTTATATATACACTCTTCTTTTTCTCTTTTCATTATTTCTTTCTTTCTTATTCTTCCAGCCAACCAATAGCCAACGACAACCCACCAAATCAGCGCCGGCCACCTCCTTGGCCGGTGTTCCCAAGCCGCCGCAGCCACCACTTCATTCCCTTTTCCCTCCTCTATCCTCTCCACCATATCCCACCACCACCACCTTCTTCTTTTTCCACCAAAACAACCCACTTCTACCACTATCTTCTCCATCATTTCCACCACCACCTACACCACTTCGGCAACCAACATGTTGGCCCAATGGCCTTCCACTCTAGTTTTGATGATGATCAACACTCATGTAGTTATGTTTACTAATATTCTTGTGTTCTAAGTTTCAGATCATTAACAGGATATTAGGTTGGTGATTAGCTTCAACAAGATGATTAGAAGCTATTCATGATGATTCCGGTGCCAAAGCTTAAAGATCATACCTTTGCACTTGGAGAATCACGGAGTTTGGACCGAGTCTACTTGAAGATGAAGATCGTCAAGAAGACTTAGGTATCTAGTTTAGAGTTTGTGTTTTAGATCCATATTTGTAAAGCTTAGTTTAGTTGATATGCTCAAGTGCACAAAACACACACGTTTCATGATTTGGTTTTTTGGTTTTCATGAATAATAGATCAAAACAAGTTTACCTTATACCTATGTATATTAGATATGTTCTAGATATACATACATGCTTTAAACTTGCTAGACAAACTTATTTTGACTATCCTATTCATGTTTTGGAAAATTCTAGTTTGATAAAATACAAGTTCTGTTTTTGATAAAATTGGCAAGACACAAAAATGAATTGATATGTTGATATATTGTCTTGAAATTTTTATCACTTGTTTGAGTTTCAATATAAAATGATAAAACAATTTTTATGGTATTTTTAAAAGAGATAAAAGATTTTTTAGAAATATTTTTCCAAATTTTTCTGACCTGGTTTTGTGCGACAGGCTGGTCGGCCGACCGCACCAAGGGCCGGTCGACCGGGCCGGTCGACCGATGTGCACAGACGTGCACGTCTGTTAGGCACAGTGGACGGTCGACCGAGCCGGTCGACCGGGTCTGAGCGCTCTGCTCTCGGTTTGTTTCGGTCGACCGGGCCGGTCGACCGCTATTGCCCAACGGTCACATTTTTGACCGTTGGCGGTCGACCGGGCCGGTCGACCGGCAGTCTGTCAGACTGCCAACTCAGCCTAACGGCTAGTTTTGTATAGGGGCTATATAAACCCCATCTCTTTGGGGATTTTGGCCAAGTTTTTTAAGAGAAAAATTTCCAGTTTTCTGAGGTGTTTAAAAGAGTTTTCAAAAGAGTTTTAAGTGCAAAAAACTTCTCATCTTTATTTGTTTGGGTTTTTGGAAAATCAAAGAAAAATAGGTTTTTGGGATTTTTGCTTAGATCTTCAATTCTATCATATTGCAAGTATTTTCCCAAAGATTTTTCTTTGTTGCTTGTTTCCAAAAACACTTGTTTCCACACTTGAGCTATCTTCTATCCTAAACTATTAGGATCTTGTTTTCTTGTGGAAAAAGATAAGAGAAAAAGAAAGAGAAGAGTTTGAGGTTGTTTGTTGTAAACCTCTTTGTTGTAAACACCCTTTTATTTGTGAATCCCTCTTCGGTAGAGGTGATCGGGTGATTGAGTTGTATCCCTCAAGTGTGAGGTGATAGTGTTGGTTGTGAGCCTCTTCGGTAGAGGTGTTATGGATTGTGGTTGTTGTAGCCTCGGTGGCTTTGTAAGTTGAGAGAGGAGTTAGGTACTCCTTATAGTGGATTGGGAAATCCTACACGGTGGTGTAGGCGGGGATGTAGAGCAAGGTGCTCGAACCTCGAAACAAATCTCGTTGTTTGCGATTGCTCCCATTGTCTCTCTAACTCTCTCTCATTTACTTTATGCAAAGCATCATACTTCATATCATACCATATTTGCTTGTGTTGTGCATAATTCATATTGCCATATCATATATTGCTTGTGTGTGTGCCTAACTTATACTCATCCAACAAGAGCTTCACATAGCACCTCAACCCATTTCAAGGGGAATCAAGGGGAGTTAGTCCAGAGCCTCGCAAGGGGAATTCGGCTACACTTGTTGTATTGTATTAGTTTGTGCATAATTTGCATTAGCTTCCGCATTTAGCGCACTTAGTTTGCATTTAGTTTCTTAGATTAGCACTTACACCTATTCACCCCCCCTCTAGGTGTTTTTCAATTGGTATCAGAGCTAGTGCTCCTGATACTTAGGCTTAACATCCTAGGAGTGATCCATTTGCTTGCTAATCTACATTTGCATTTGATTGTTTGCACATATTTAGTTATCCCATGGACTTCATGACCCCTCCTAGCTTTGACCCTTCCAACATTGATGTTTGGAAGTATAGGATGTCCATGTACCTAAAAACCCTAGGTTTGCATGTCTTCCTTGCCGCCACCAAGAGATGTTATCTTGGTGATTGCAATCATATAGGGGCCAATGCACAAGCCCTTGAGGCCATTAGAAGCACTTTATCTAAAGATTATCTTTTATGTGTTTCTAACTTTGATTCCGCTTTTGTAGTGTGGAACAAATTGACAACCACCAACACCTCCAAGCTTCAAGTCCAAATCCAAGAAGAGGAATCTAGTGGAGAATCCAACTCTATATGCTACATGGTCCAAGGGAATGACTCCCTTGAGGTACACTCGGAAACTCCATTAGATAGTGATGATGATGCTAGTTCTTCAAATGATCATATTGATGCCCATACTTTGAATGAAGAACTTTCAATTGTTTGTGAAAAACTAATTGAAAAATATAAGATTTTGAAAAAGAAAAGTCTAGATATTGAAAAAGAAAATAAAAGTTTGCATGCTAGACTTGATTGTGTTTTGCAAGAGAAGGTTGAGGTCTATAATGAAAAGGATTCATTGAGATCTCAATTAGAACTTGCACTTAAAGAAAATGATTTTTAAAATCTAAAAATGATTGCCATGCTATTTTGAAGAAAAATGATAACTTGTCTTCAAAAGTTGATTTTATTTTAAAAGAGAATGTTGATTTGAAAAATAAAATTATTTCCATTACGAATGATTTAGATGTGTGTTTAAAGAAAAATATTGTTTTGCAAAATAAAATGGATGCACATGTTTGCCATGCTAGTGTAGCCTCTTCATCTAGACTACCTAATGCATGTACCTCTTCTTTTAGGATTAATGATGATATTTGTATGCTAAAGAAGAGAGTAGATTGTTTGGGCTCCACTATGAGCCAATGTGCCATGAACCACTCACGGTTGGAAACCTTGGTTCGAAAGAAACAAGTTCTATCCTTTATGTATGCACACCCATCAAGGCATACACATGCTTCACACGGACACCATCAACACAAGTATGCTCATGTGTACACATGTACACATTGTGGCCGAAAAGGCCATCTTGCTAAATTTTGCTATGATCGTTTACATGTTGAAAATTTAGCCAAGAAATTTGTTTGGGTTAGAGAAGGGACTAACCCCCATGGACCCAACAAGATGTGGGTACCAAAGACCACCCCTCCAATTTTTGATGTAGGTGTGGGCTCTCACATGACGTGAGAGTAATAGCACCTTGGAGTGGATGCGTTTCGGACTTCATGGAAATCAAATTGGATGCATCACTTTCAAGGGAAGATTTGGTGGAGATGACCACCATGTTTTGGAGACAAGGAAAGTTGCTTCTTCGGTTTTGGTAACAATCCTTTACTCCCATTTATTATGATTACATGCTTTCCATTTCATTATTTATAGCATGTTTTTGATGTCTATGGATTAGTATGTCCATTCCATGTTTATTAGATCCTTGACATACATGTATAGTATTTGAGACACACATGCTTATATGAACCCATAATTAGTGTTCTCACTTTTGTTTAAGCTATAATGTACATCATGAATCTAATACATGTGAATTTACATAATAATCATGTTTTAGTTTTATCATGATGATTTTTATATTGTGTTTTAAAGCTTCATGTTTTGAATATATGTTTAGATGTTAGTTTTCATTAAGACTAGTTATATATTTGTACATATGATGGGCTACAAATAAATCTATATATGTTTGGGATTGAATGCTTGTTTGTTCCCATTAGATGTGCTAGTATAGTCTAGTTTTGATGATTCATACATTTCAAACTTGTATTCCATTTTTGAATTAGTTTTATGATTGTGTATTTCACTTCATGTATATGTTTGTATTGCCAAACTTTAAGATATACATGTATACCCCTTGAGTCATTTGCCTTTCATGCAAATCTATATTATGGACTCAAAGTGTGTTTAAGGGATATGTATGTATACTTCTTGTGTTGACAAATCATACATATACCTTGAAATGAAAATTGCTTTGATGAAAATTTAGCCTTACATGTTTTCATGTTTATGTGTCAATATTTAACTTCATGTTTATGTCCATCTTATCCAAACTATTAACTATACATGAGTATCCTTTTTGAGCCACGTGCCTTAATGCATATATCTTGTGGACTCTTTATGTTTTGGATATGTATGTATACGTTAGTTTGTATTAGACATACATATGCCTTGAAGATTAGATAGTTTTGATGATTTCGTGTTTTAAAGAAAAATTGAGCTTAATGAAATATTTTTCATGATTATGATCTTCACATATTATTTGTACACTTACATCTATTGCTTGCTCATGTTTTGTTTTCATGAGTCTTATTTATGCCTAATTGAACTTGAGTGTTTGATATGATGTGAATTTCATGTTTATGAAAAAACAATTGTGTTTTATTCCTTACTTGAAGGATTTCGTGCTAGTTAACAAGTTTTCCATTTAACTAGTTGCGGTGTTCTTCATTTGGTAGTGATTTTCAAACAAAACTACATTTTTAAATCTATCTTTGAAAACCCCTACCTTCCAAGGGCGGTAGGATGGGAGATCATGTTCATGTATGCCCTAAATTGAAAATCTTTAAAACTTGAATTATGATTGGGTGGTAGAGAATATGATGTATACACTTGAACTTATTGTTATGTCAATTGGTATCATTGAACTCTTTCAATTGGTATCATTTTGATCTTCTGGTATACTCATATATGTTTTGTATGTATGTATGCTTTAAATTCCAAGTATATCAATTTCTATTGGTATCTATTTTTCATACATATATATGTTTGTGTTTATGCTAGTGCTTGAGTTTCAATTGTGTTTAAATTGATTTAAATTGTTATCAAGACTATGCATGACTTTAGTTTGTATTTCATAAAGGGGGAGAAAATTTGATTTTGTATTTCAATTGGTATTTGTACTCTCACTCTTTATGATTAAAAGTTGTTATTTTGAACATATGATATCAACATCAAATTTGTTTATATATTTTCAAAATGAAATATATTCTTACAATTGGTATCAAAATTTGTGTTTAGACATTCAAAATTTGTTATGTTGTTTTACAATTGGTAATTTGTTATGTTTAATTACAATTGGTATTTTTCAAAATTTTGTTTAAAGAAAATATTCAAAGTTTTGATTTGTATTTCCTATATGCAAGGAGAGCTTAACATCTCTCTTACATATAGATTCATGTTGAGTATATTATAAATTGAGGAGCTTGACAACTCTTCTTTATATGATATACGTGTGTAGGGGGAGCTTCACATCTCCTCTTATGCATTACATAATATGTGTTATGTGAATTGGGGCTTGTCATCCCTTCTTCATGTAATGCATATGTGTAGGGAAGCTAACTTAGCGTCTTCCTCTTCATGAATGTATATAGCATATAACATATATTGATTCTTGTTTATTGATATCAAGATGCTTCATTGACATATTTTTAATTGATATCATGTTTGTAGTCACCCCTTATTGATTTTGTTTTTTATTTTAGACAAAAAGGGGGAGAACATTGTTTGCATTGTTTTAATTGACAAAAAGGGGGAGAAAGATTTTTACCCCTCATTTTATCTATGGTTTTGATTGTTTACCCCTTTATTGATGATTGACAAAAAGGGGGAGAATTATTTGAGAGTTTAACATGCATATATAAAACTCAAATTACTTCTATGCATGATTGGTACATGTTTTTTTTTATATGCATGCTTATGTTTTATATGCATATATTATGTTTTAATATCAAGAATATTAAGTTTAATTGATATTCAAAGCTTGCTTTGTAATTGTTGTAATTGGTATCTAGAGTTTATATATGCTTCTTTATGTTTTTGCATATATTGAGTTCATGCATAAGCAAATAAACAATAAGATATGAAAAATATGTATGTCTCTTGTTTAGAATCATAAGCTTTCATTGCATATTTATTTATTCATTTGTTATGCATGAGTTAAGGGGGAGCTTCCTTGAAGCTTATCTTTAATCCATGCATATATAACTCCATGAGTTTTGTCATCATCAAAAAGGGGGAGATTGTTGGCCCAATGGCCTTCCACTCTAGTTTTGATGATGATCAACACTCATGTAGTTATGTTTACTAATATTCTTGTGTTTCTAAGTTTCAGATCATTAACAGGATATTAGGTTGGTGATTAGCTTCAACAAGATGATTAGAAGCTATTCATGATGATTCCGGTGCCAAAACTTAAAGATCATACCTTTGCACTTGGAGAATCACGGAGTTTGGACCGAGTCTACTTGAAGATGAAGATCGTCAAGAAGACTTAGGTATCTAGTTTAGAGTTTGTGTTTTAGATCCATATTTGTAAAGCTTAGTTTAGTTGATATGCTCAAGTGCACAAAACACACACGTTTCATGATTTGGTTTTTTGGTTTTCATGAATAATAGATCAAAACAAGTTTACCTTATACCTATGTATATTAGATATGTTCTAGATATACATACATGCTTTAAACTTGCTAGACAAACTTATTTTGACTATCCTATTCATGTTTTGGAAAATTCTAGTTTGATAAAATACAAGTTCTGTTTTTGATAAAATTGGCAAGACACAAAAATGAATTGATATGTTGATATATTGTCTTGAAATTTTTATCACTTGTTTGAGTTTCAATATAAAATGATAAAACAATTTTTATGGTATTTTTAAAAGAGATAAAAGATTTTTTAGAAAATATTTTTTCAAATTTTTCTGACCTGGTTTTGTGCTGACAGGCTGGTCGGCCGACCGGGACGGTCGACCGCACCAAGGGCCGGTCGACCGCACCAAGGGCCGGTCGACCGGGCCGGTCGATCGATGTGCACAGACGTGCACGTCTGTTAGGCACAGTGGACGGTCGACCGAGCCGGTCGACCGGGTCTGAGAGCTCTGCTCTCGGTTTGTTTCGGTCGACCGGGCCGGTCGACCGCTATTGCCCAACGGTCACATTTTTGACCGTTGGCGGTCGACCGGGCCGGTCGACCGGCAGTCTGTCAGACTGCCAACTCAGCCTAACGGCTAGTTTTGTATAGGGGCTATATAAACCCCATCTCTTTGGGGATTTTGGCCAAGTTTTTTAAGAGAAAAATTTCCAGTTTTCTGAGGTGTTTAAAAGAGTTTTCAAAAGAGTTTTAAGTGCAAAAACTTCTCATCTTTATTTGTTTTGGGTTTTTGGAAAATCAAAGAAAAATAGGTTTTTGGGATTTTTGCTTAGAACTTCAATTGTATCATATTGCAAGTATTTTCCCAAAGATTTTTCTTTGTTGCTTGTTTCCAAAAACACTTGTTTCCACACTTGAGCTATCTTCTATCCTAAACTATTAGGATCTTGTTTTCTTGTGGAAAAAGATAAGAGAAAAAGAAAGAGAAGAGTTTGAGGTTGTTTGTTGTAAACCTCTTTGTTGTAAACACCCTTTTATTTGTGAATCCCTCTTCGGTAGAGGTGATCGGGTGATTGAGTTGTATCCCTCAAGTGTGAGGTGATAGTGTTGGTTGTGAGCCTCTTCGGTAGAGGTGTTGTGGATTGTGGTTGTTGTAGCCTCGGTGGCTTTGTAAGTTGAGAGAGGAGTTAGGTACTCCTTATAGTGGATTGGGAAATCCTACACGGTGGTGTAGGCGGGGATGTAGAGCAAGGTGCTCGAACCTCGAAACAAATCTCGTTGTTTGCGATTGCTCCCATTGTCTCTCTAACTCTCTCTCATTTACTTTGTGCAAAGCATCATACTTCATATCATACCATATTTGCTTGTGTTGTGCATAATTCATATTGCCATATCATATATTGCTTGTGTGTGTGTGCCTAACTTATACTCATCCAACAAGAGCTTCACATAGCACCTCAACCCATTTTAAGGGGAATCAAGGGGAGTTAGTCCAGAGCCTCGCAAGGGGAATTCGGCTACACTTGTTGTATTGTATTAGTTTGTGCATAATTTGCATTAGCTTCCGCATTTAGCGCACTTAGTTTGCATTTAGTTCTTAGATTAGCACTTACACCTATTCACCCCCCCTCTAGGTGTTTTTCACAACACCCACGCCAAATTCTCCTCTTCAATGAGTTCTTCCATCCTAGCCAACTCGTCACTTTCCGAAACACCTTTTCCAAAACTCTAAAAATCCAAAATGAACTAGAATTGCACCCCTCTTCTTTCCTTGGATTTGGCTGTCCCCATGGCAGCCACCTCCGGCCGCCGGCCAGACCCGACCGACCATTCCCCCTTTTCCCCCTCGTTCATTTTCTTTCCTTTCCTCTTTCTTTCTTGCTTCCTTCTCTGTTCTCTTCTATTCCATTCTTTCTCTACTCTTTCTCTTTCACCGTTTCTCTCACCCTGTTTCTCTCTCTACCACCTCTCTCTTTCTCTCTCAACTGTCTCTCTTTCTCTGTCCATTGTTCCTCTCTCCTATTCTCTTTCTCTCTCTACCTTTCTCTTTCGTATACGTGTATGGACACATACACTTATTCCTCTCTCTCTCTCTCTCCATATATGTGTGTTGTGTGTGTATACGTACACAACAAAGTCAACTGCACATATACACACAACACACATATATATGGACACATACACTTATATAGATACATAACATTCACATACACGTATACAGAAAAACATACATATTGAATAACAAACAAATACTTTTTTTTGGAAGGTAATAACAAACAGATATATATACACGCATGTACACACACACAAAGAGAGATATGCATGTGTTTGTATATGTATGTATGTTGATACCAACATAAATACATACACATCCATTCACACACATACTTGTAGATAAATCGGTGTCCAAAATCTCAATATCGGCCAATAATTTTAGTGTTAATACTGTTAATATCCTATAGATAAATATACATATATTTTTGTGTGTGTGTCTGTTTGCATGCACCTGTGTTTATATATACACACACATATAATATATGAGTATAAGGGTTAAGAGTTTAAGCTCATATAAGCTTATATTAGCTACACTATTTTCTATGTGTGGATCATCTAAGTGGATGATCCACACCCTTCATAATGATCTATATACCCTCAAGAAATTGTAGATAAAAAATCATAAGCTTTGAAGATTATTTACTCATCTATCATGGTTGCAAATTGAATGACTCCTGTGAAAAGATAAATTTGAACAAATTGTATTGCTTGATCAATGGGCAAACGATATCCAAAACTCATGATTTTTCATCGACTACTCATTGAGAATATATAAATTACATTGAACGGTATGGATCGTCGATCCACATGTGAAAACTAGTAGCTCATATACTTATATGAGAGCTCATATAAGCTTCTCTTATATATATATATATATATATATATATATATATATATATATATATATATATATATATATATATGAGAAAAATGTATATCAGCCCGCGGGCTGAGAGTACTCTCTCAGCCTGCGGTGACGTGGCTCAATTTGTTACGTCACTGACTTGCGGCCCGCTTTTAGGAAGAAGTTAAATTACCAAATACCCCTTTCGATAACTTTTCCTTATTGTTTATTATTATTTTCCCCCCTTTTTATTTTGCCGCTCTTTATAGGATATAAATTACTTTTCGCCTTATTTCTTTACCTCTTTTTTGAAAGATCTAGTTTCTCCTTTTCAGCCTACGATAAAAAATTTTTTTGAAAATATAAAATCTTTTCAGATCAATTTTTTCAGCCTGCGATAAAATTCTACTTTATAGTTTAATTTTTTTGTATATAATGTAGTCAGAGTCTTTGGTCGCATTGTACATTTAAGCTGCGACATTAGTCAAAGTCTTTGGTCGCAGTGTACATGGTTAATGCGACCAAAATCGCAGTGTTGTTATTGATAAAGATGGCCAGCAACTGCAATCTAGGGTTGCATTACATGGACTGCGACTTTGTTCGCAGTACGTTAAGTAATTAATTTTTTTGTATATAATGTAGTCAGAGTCATTGGTCGCATTGTACATTTAAACTGCGACCTTAGTCAAAGTCTTTGGTCCAGTGTACATGGTTAAATGCGACCAAGGTCGCAGTGTTATTGATAATGATGGCCAGCATGTGCAATCTATGGTTGCATTACATGGAATGCGATTTTGGTCGCAGTACGTTAAGTAAGTGTTGTTTTATTAAGTGTTGTTTTGGATTAAGTCATTTTTTGAATCTAAATGAAAAATGAAAAGTTGTCTGTTGTCTGATGCGAGTTGGAGTCACTCCGTGAGACGCGACCTGTCATAAAGATTTATGAGATCTTTTAACGTCAAGTCTACGTTGACGAACCCGCACCATTCGTTGTTTCCCGAAGCGGTTGTCCACGCGTCGGATCTTCATTGGGTTTAGGCGTTAATGTCTTTTAATACCAAACCGACACTGGCGGTTGGAGATCATTAATGCCGACGATTCTGATTAATGAACCATTAATTATAGTTATTATGGGCTGCCTATAAATAGGTCTCACCCTCTCCCTTTAACAGCGCATAATTAGACTGTCATCATTCGAGAGCAATTGCTCTGAGAATTTCCGCCTTCTTCAGAGTCTCTAACAGGGGCCTGCCTCCATGGATGAAGATGACCCTATGGACGAACTTGATCGATGTTCGTCCACAAGGGAAGAAGTCATAGACCTCATCGTCCATAAAGGAAGAAGTCATGGTCCTCGTCGTTCACAAGGGAAGAAGTCATGATCCTTGACGAGGACTTAAGCCTCACCGAGATTTGCTCTGACTTGATGCACCAGTCAAGCTTTCTGATAATTGATGGTCAGAGTGGGTATGACGGCGGGGGATGTGGTGGATATAGTGGTAGGTAGCATTTCCTGTGAGGTCTCAAAACCTCCTCTCTTACCCCAGAAGTGACATCGAGGAAACTCCATGCTCAGTGGATAACCTTCTGGTGAAGAGATGTTCATCAACGAAAGATCGTATCCCGCCACTTTGGAGGGTCAGGTGGAATCGGAGGATTCTGCTGCCACCAGACCTCAAGAAGAAGATTGCTCTTAGTCAACAAGGGCTCTTTTGATGTTTAGTCTTCTTGGCTCTTTTGATGTTTAGTCTTCTTTGTACTGCTATATTGTAACACTCAATCTTATTGTATAACAGAGCGTTTTGTATCATATTCACATGCCTGGAGATAAATGCCTGGACATAAATAAAAAGCATATTTGTTTTTTTTAATAAACTACGAACTTGATCGCAGCCATGCATTGCAAACAAAACAACTATGACCATAGATGACACTGCGACCAAGGTCGCATAAGATACATTGCAAACAGTAACTACTGCGACCAGGGTCGACACTGCGACCAAAGACTGCGACTGCTGCGGTGACGGACCAAGATTGCAGATTATTTTTTTAAGACTGCGGCCATCAACTGCGACCAAGGTCGCAGTGTTGTTGTTGATTATTTATAAAGACCACCAACTGCGACCAAGGTCGCAGTGATATTGTTGATTAAGAGTAAAGACCAGCAACTGCGAACCAAGGTCGCTGTGTATTTTATTAAGATTAAACACCAACAACTCGATCAAGGTCGCAGTTTATTTTATTAAGACTACGGTCAGAAACTGCGACCAAGGTAGCAGTGTTGTTGTTGATTAAGACTAAAGTCCAGCAACTGCGACCAAGGTCGCAGTGTATTTATTAAGTCTGCATCCAGCAACTGCAACCAATGTCGCAACCTTTCATTTTAAAAATTTATAAGGGTGAAGTAATATAATTATTAACTGCGTCCATGATCGCAGTATATTCGTTTAGCGTAAAATATTTAAAATGAAGGTTGTAACAATTGTACAGCATTTCAACCAAGACATAGTAGTAAAAAATGTAATTCACACAATTAACTTTAGAAAACTTATATATATTTAAAAAAACAAAATACAATTTTTTTAAACTTCTAATCCTCGTCATCACCATCGTAATGAGAAAGAAGTTCACGACTATGGTCGCAGTACTGAAGGAGGTCGCATTGCTATACGATAGCATGTTTCCTCCGGTATTCTTTATTCTGTATTAAGTATGCGACCATGGAATATTTTTTTACTTTTCAATGCTAGAAGTCGCAGTCGTCATATAAAAGGGGTATTTTTGTCAATTTGTTTCACGATTGTTTAGGCGGGATTTTTTGATTTTTTTGGCGCCCACACTCTGCGACCGATGTGTGGCCTATATTCAGCCACGTCCCGCAGGCTGAGAAACTCTCTCAGCCTGCAGGCTGAGGTACAGTAAGCCCTATATATATAAATACATATATACATATATATATATATCTATATATATATATATATACATATATATATATATGAGGTTGCTGTACCTCAGCCGACGGTGACGTGGCTGAATATATGCCACATATCGGTCGCCGAGTGTAGGCGCCACAAAAATCAAAAAAATCCCGCCTAAAAAATCGTGAATCAAATTGACGAAAATACCCCTTTTTTACTTCTAAACTAGCAAAAACTCATCCACAACCAAAATTTACCCAAAAAATTTGTAATTTACAGAGAATTTTTAGTTAAATATATCTATAGTTATAAAATTCCTAATTCTACTACATCGAAAATATAACAGAAAAAATTTGGATAAAGATAATGTGAAATAAATAACAACAGTGAAAAGTAAAAAAACATGCTTGAAACATAAGAAAACTGTTGTTTTTATTTAATTTTTTTATTATTTTATTTCGTGTTATTTTCAACTCATATAGGTTTAATAAAAGAAACTGAAATGAATAGAAAAATGAAATTTAATGTGGGGCAACCATATATTGATTTTTCTATTACAAATGTACAGTGTAAAAAAATAATGAAATACAATGATTAATTATTTTGCATTCCTTATCCACAAAAAATTCATAACAGACGAAACATGATATCATTCAGCACATTCTGACCGTTTTACAAAGTCTGCGATCATAGTCGCAGTCATTGTAACGCCCCGATCCCACGGTACGGGGACGTCACTGCGACGTATATACGCAGGTCAGAAATACCCTCACGTATATACGCTAAGCATTAGTACAAGCAAGAATCAGAGTACTACAAAGCGTGGTATTCATTCATATGCCAACTTAAGAAGTACAAATTACAAAGTTATCACAGGATATGATATACTATTACACAATACATGTGTCTTATATCACAACCATGTCCAAAAGTACGATTTACAATATGAACACAAGATGCTCACGAGTTGGATGAGGATCCCGTGAGTCGAAGAGAAAAGTCTGGCACGAGAGAAACCGAACTAGTCGGCCTGCTCAACAAGGAAAGCTTGATCTTCTGTGGATGGCTCCACTTCAATCCAAGCTCCGGAACCTGAACATACAAATTCAAGGGAGTCAGGACCTCCCAAACAAATGATCAGGTTACAGCCGAGTGGCAAAGAGATAAGAGCAGGAGAGTTGGAACAGTATAATAAATATTCAGCCAGCAAGTAATGGAAGCACAACAATTTAGAGTTGAAAAGACGTTGTACAAGTTTAGGTTACGGCTCTATGAGACTAGTACCTCGAAGGAATAATCCAAACAAGGAAACCCTCATCTATATACCTTTATCTCATGTCCCCGTAATCCAGGCGTGTACAACGGATCCACAGTTAGCGTCTTTTATTATTATTACTTGTCTTACTTTGATATCTAGCTATGTGAACTAGCGTCCCAGCGCACATAGATCCATATCCGAGTAAAGCAAGGTTGTTATTGGAAACCAGCGGGGATATCAATGAACTATGTTTACAGTGGGTCCCGTGCTTGCCCGGGACCACGGTCCAGGGTGTTCCGTTGCTTGGTGACGGAACCAGCCGCAAGGCCTATCAGGAGGGACTTATGTATGCCCTTTATCATGATGGTATCAGGAAGAGGGAGCCAGCACTCCCCTCGGTCGCCTGGAGGCCCACAGGTCAGACCGGATAGTTTAGTTGCACAACATACCTAATACCACTGTAAACACGAACATATATTGATAGCCGCATATTTCCCCCGACCCGATGCAAGTTGTCTCATTTTACGAGTTCTTTAGATAATTATCAGATTTCGGGAATGAGCAGGAGCAAGTCAGGAATATCAGGAGTACAATCGTACTATCACTTAATCAAGTTATAAAACATGATGTCCGGTTATCATTCCCATTATCGTGATAATTATGAGAGTCAAGTGTATCATGCTTGGTATTAAGAGATAGCATGACAAGAGGTGATATTTCATCAAGTAACAAGTCATGAAGTAAGAATAAATAATACATGTACCAAGAATAAAATCCAAATGCAATAAAGTAATTAACCATGACAATCAGCCAAAGTTAGTCGACTAGGGTGAAATAGGTAGTCGACTAATGAAGGGGTAGTCGACCATGGAAGAGGGCCAAGTCGACTAGTCAGGACTGCGTCTCACAAAGTCGCGTCTTTCAGAAAAAGGGTTAGTCGACTAGGAAAAGGAGTAGTCGACTAATAAAAGACTGCGTTTCAAAGAGCTGCGTTTCATAGGAAAAGTTAGTCGACTAGGAATATGTGGTAGTCGACTATAGAAATCTGCGTTTCAGAGAACTGCGTTTCACAGGAAAAGTTAGTCGACTAGGAAAATGGGGTAGTCGACTAATGAAGTCTGCGTTTCAGAAAAGGGTGCGTTTCAAATGAGTTAGTCGACTAGGGTCAAGGGAGTAGTCGACTAATTGGGGTCTCAAGTCGACTAATCATTAGGTCAAGTCGACTAATCGACTGAAAACAGAGTGCAGAACAGATTTGATGGTTGTGTTTGTTGATCAATTTACACCATATGAAAACACAATTATGTCCAAGTCTTGGCGAGTAAAAATACTCGCCTAAAAACGTTCTTATGCGTCCAGCGTTCCGGGAGAGTCCTTGTTCAAGTTATCGCAACTTATCACCAAAACGATTACCCGGAATAATCGCGAACGATTACCGGAATAACCTACGGCGATGTCGACAACTAAGAAAACCCGGCCCCAATCCTAAAAAGGGGGAACCGGCCTTAGTGTCTTGACAACAAAGAAGAGCACGGCCCCAATCTAAAAGGAGTGACCGGCCTTCACCAAGTGATGGAGGAGGAATTTGGAGGAGGTTAAGGCTTTGTGAAGTGGAATGAAAAGTGAAGGAGAAATGAGAAGGAGGAGTTTATATAGCTTTTGGATTTGTGAAGGAGATGCCAATAATGTAGAAGAGAGGGGGTTTTATGTAAATAAAAGGGGTGAGGTGTTTCTCTTGGCCAATCTTGGCCGGCCATGGAAGAGAGAGAGAGAGAGAGATATTTGTGGTGGAAGTTGGTGGAAGTGTGTAGAAATTGGTGGAATTTTGGAGAAAAAGTTGTGGCTTGTGGAGGAAGGAAAGGAATTAAAGAAAAAGAAAAAAGGAAAAGAAATTAAAAGGGAAGATATTTTCTTGGACTCAAAAGTGAAACTGTTGAAAAGGCTGATTCCCGGGTTTGAGTCGTGGATGCGGAAAACATTTCGAAAAATACCGAAATCGTCCCGAAATCAAGTATCTCGGAACGACTCGCAAAATTTACCAAAAATCAAGAATAATATTCTAAGACTCATGGTGAAATTCGTTTTTGAAGAAATAATTTATCGTTTTGAAATTAAAATCCCGGATACTGGCCGATACCGACTCCGGTGGAATTTTTATAAATTCATAAAATCCTCAGAAAAAGTATTTAGGTAGGAAATATGATTCTAAGAGGAAATGTCTAAAGACTCTTCGAGAAATTCCAATCTGTCTGTAAATTAAAAATCTGAGAATCGATCAGCGGTACTGGTCGACACCGGTTTTGAAGATTTTCAATTTAATTCGAGAAAATTCCAGAAAATCCTAGAAAATATAAAATATTAGAAAATGATATTTAAAACTAAAATCGGTCAAATACAAGAAGTAAATCGAAAAATACGATCAAAAAACTGAATACGCAACTAAGTACGTATTCCGGGAACTGGGTATTACAATCCATCCACCTTACAAAAAATTTCGTCCTCGAAATTTCAGGAAGGGGAAGGTGTCGGTAGAGAAGGATAGAGAGAAGGAATTTTACCAACTTAAGTTGTGAATAGTTGAGGATAACGTTCACGGATAACATCCTCTCGTTCCCACGTGGCCTCTCCTGGCACATGCCTATTCCAAGAAACCAACACTAATGGTATTGCCTTATTCTTCAAGGTCTTAACACTTTTATCCAAAATGGCCATCGGTTGCTCTTGATAGGACAGATCTGGTTGTAGTTCCAGTTCGGAGTGATCTAGGATATGATTCTCATCCTTGACATACTTCCTCAACTGTGATACGTGGAATACATTGTGTACTCCGTCTAAAGATGGAGGTAATGCCAATCGGTAGGACACATCTCCCACACGATCCAAAATTTCGAATGGGCCGATGTATCTTGGGCTAAGCTTTCCACGAGTACCGAACCGGATTACCCCTTTGGTGGGTGATATCTTTAAAAACACATGGTCACCTGTCCTAAATTCCAATGGTCTTCTCTTTGTGTCAGCCCAACTTTTCTGTCGGCTCTGTGCTGCCCGGAGGTGATCTCTAATGATTCGAACTTTGTCTGTTGTCTGAATTAGGATCTCTGCCCCAAAAGTCTCCTCTCACCGACTTCGTCCCAACAAATTGGTGATCTACATTTTCTGCCATATAATGCCTCAAACGGTGCCATCTTGATACTGGCCTGATAACTGTTATTATAAGAGAATTCTGCCAGATGAAGATAGTCTTCCCATGATCCCTTGAATTCAATCATGCAGGCTCTTAGCATGTCTTCAAGAATTTGGATAGTCCGTTCAGATTGTCCGTCTGTCTGGGGGTGATATGAAGTACTGAATTTCAGACGAGTTCCTAGACTTTCTTGGAGACTTTCCCAAAAATGCGATCGGATCTTGTGTCTCTATCTGATACGATGCTAACCGGAACTCCATGTAGACGAACTATTTCCTTCATGTATTTGTCTGCCAGGACTTCTGTTGTTTGACCTACCCTGAATGGTATGAAGTGAGCTGATTTTGTAAGGCGATCAATGATTACCCAAACTGCATTATTACCCTTAGGACTGCGAGGTAGTGCCGTGACAAAATCCATAGTGATATGTTCCCACTTCCATTCGGGTATCGGTAAGGGTTGTAGAAGTCCAGCTGTTCTTTGATGTTCTATCTTATCTGCTGACAAACTAAGCACTTGGCTACATACTGGGCTATCTCTCTTTTCATAGCATTCCACCAAAACTGTTTCTTTATATCTTGATACATTTTAGTTCCCCTGGGTGTATGGAATAGGCTGAACTGTGTGCTTCTGCTAGAATTTTCTGTCGAACTTCTCCTTGGGGAACGCAAATTCTGTTACCAAAGTATAGTGCATCATCCGTATGAATATGGATATCTGTTCTCAATCCAGCTTCTACTTGAGCTCTGAATTTCTGTAATCTGGGGTCTTTCTTTTGGGCTTCTTTAATCTCATTTAGCAATGCCGATTGAATCTGAAAGGTCATTAACTGTCCTACCTTATCAGATCCTTGTACTAACATTAAGTCCAATCTTATGATGTCTTGAATTAACTCTTTCTGTTGAGTAATTGGACTAGCATTCTATTTTCTGGCTTCCTGCTCAAGGCATCTGGTACCGTATTGACTTTGCCTGGATGATATTGCAAGTCTATATCATAGTCCGCCATTAATTCAAGCCACCGTCTCTGTCTCATGTTAATTCCTTCTGTGTGAAAATATACTTAAGACTCTTGTGATCTGTGTAGATTAACACTTTGTCTCCCAGAAGATAATGCCTCCAGATCTTTAGGGCGAATATTACTGCTGCCAGCTCTAAGTCATGAGTTGGATAATTTCGCTCATGAGGCTTCAGTTGCCTGGATGCATAAGCTATGACATGATCATGTTGCATTAGTACACACCCCAGGCCTTTTCCGGATGCATCACTGTATATGACCATCCCTCCTCTTCCTGAGGGAGTCCTTAAGATTGGAGCTGTAATGAGTCTTTCTTTAATTGCTCAAATGCTGCAGTACATTCCTCTGTCCATATATACCTTTCTCCTTTTCGGGTGAGCTTTGTTAACGGGGCTGCAATCTTGGAGAAATCTTGGACAAAGCGTCTGTAATATCCGGCTAGTCCAATAAAACTCTTAATTTCAGTCACTGTCCTTGGAATTGGCCAGTCCTTTACTGCCTGGATTTTGCTGGGATCAACTGAAATTCCTTCTTCTGAAATCATGTGTCCAAGGAAGGCTATACGGTCTAACCAGAAGTCACACTTGCTCTGCTTAGCATGAAGTTGTTCTTGTTTGAGAGTCTGTAATACTATCCTCAAGTGTTCTGCATGCTCTCGGTTGTTCTTGAATAGATCAAGATGTCATCTATAAAGACAATACGAACTGATCCAAATATGGGCGAGAACACTCTGTTCATCAAATCCATGAAAACTGCAGGGGCATTGGTGACTCCGAAAGGCATAACTAGAAATTCATAGTGGCCATAACGGGTTCTGAATGCCGTCTTTGGAATATCTTCTTTCTTCACCTTTAGCTGATGATAACTGATTGTAAATCTAATTTAGAGAATACTCGGGCTCCATGTAGTTGGTCAAACAGGTCATCAATCCTGGTAAGGGATACTTGTTCTTGATGGTAACTTTGTTCAATTCTCTATAGTCTATACATAACCGTTTACCACCATCCTTTTTGTTTGCCAGAGCACTGGAGCTCCCCATGGTGAAGTACTTGGTCTAATTAATCCCTTGTCAGAGTATTCTTGCAGCTGTTTCTTTAGAATTTCTAGCTCAGTGGGTGCCATTCTGTATGGAGCTTTGGATATTAGAACTGTGCCTGGAATAGTGTCAATGGAGAACTCAATCATCCTGTCAGGTGGGAGTCCTGAGATTTCAGCAAACACTTCTGGGAATTCATCCCAAACCGGTACTCCCTTCTTCTGAATCTCTGCAGTAGTCATCCGAGTGTTTCTCTTGACAGCCTTAGGTTCCCCGTCAAATTGAAATTCCGGCTGACGTGGAATTTTGAACTTAATTTTCTTCTCCCGACAGTCAATAACTGCATAGTATTTACTGAGCCAGGTCATGCCTAAGATTACGTCGTACCCTTTGGTATCAAGTACGAGCATATCTATGGCCAATGTCCTGTTACGGAGTTCTACAGGGCAATCAGTACAAACTTTAGTAGATATGACTACTCCGTTCCCTGTACTAATCTCCCATTGGTGGTCTAAAGATTTAACAGGTATAGAATGTAAGGCAACAAAATGATCTGAGATGTAACAATGGGAAGCACCTGAATCAAAGAGGGCTAGAACAGGTTTGAGTGTACCCTGATCTTACCTGTTACCACTTCTTCAGAAGCCTCAGCCTCTTCTTCAGTCAAGTTGTAAGCTTGTCCCCTTCACGTCCTGCTGCAGTCTTAACTCCCCTCTGGACTGGGCGGATAGCTTGCTGTGGGGGAGGGGAAGGGCTCTCCTAACCATTGGTCCCTGGTTCCTCTGTCCATTTGGCCCTGGAAGTGCTGGCAAGGCTTGGTTGGCTATTCCCATTCTTTTATGGGGACAGACTTCTATTATATGGTCACGGGAACCACATATCAGGCACAACCCATTTGCCCTACGACAATTTTGTTGAGAGTGACCTGGTTTCAGGCAAAAGTGACAAATAGGACCTGGTTGGGCCATCTGGGGTTGGGCCATCTGGAAAGGAGCTGGTCGGAATGGTCGTCTCATTATTGGAGCTTTTGCTGCTCTGAATGGACCTCCTCTCCCCATTTGTGGGAATGGCCTCTTCATGGCCTGGTTCCTTATCAGGTTCAATTTCTTCTTCTCCAGTCCACGCTCCACTTCCCGAGCTATGGTGAGGACTTCGGAATAAGTTTTCAGCTGTTGGGGCATTAAGAAGACTTGAATGTCCATTTGTAAGCCCTGTTGGAATCTACTTGCTCGCTTCTCCTCATCAGTCACCATGTATGGAGCAAAGCGGCTAAGTCTTAAAAATTCCGCGGCATACTCATCCACGGACCGATTCCATTGCTGAAGTCGGATGAACTGTTCTTCCATTTCTTTCTGAGCTGTGGCAGGAAAGAACCTACTATAGAAACTTTTAGAGAATTGGTCCCAGGAGACAGGTTTTTCTAATCTTGCCTCCTTAGCTAGCCACCAGGTTCTGGCTACATCCTTTAGTTGAATCTTTGCAACCTCTACTTGATTTTCCTTTGGAACTCGAGCTGCGTTCAACAGATCTGTGGTGTCGATCAGCCATTGTTCAGCATCCAATGGTTTCTCTCCTCCTGTAAAAATGGCTGGTTGCAACCGTCGAAAGTCGGATATGTTCCCCGGCCTTTGTTCTTAGGAGCTGCTAACTCTTACCGGAAGAGTTCTGTCTGTTGTTGCTGATTTTCCACCATCGTCTGGATAACCCTCAGAATATCGGCATTCTCTCCCGTGGGTCCGTTTGATACTTGTCCTGAGTTGTTACGACTCGTCCTTCTATCCATACTTAGTTGGTAAAAGATGACTGAAAATTGGAAAAATGGAAGGATTTTAGGATATGAAGGAATCAAGAAGGACTAGATAACTTTGTACAATGTAGTTGGCAATAGCAAATTTCATTAATTTGCTGCTTGATTGTACTATAGGTGTGAGAGCCTAGGCTCTGATACCAACCTGTAACGCCCCGATCCCACGGTACGGGGACGTCACTGCGACGTATATACGCAGGTCAGAAATACCCTCACGTATATACGCTAAGCATTAGTACAAGCAAGAATCAGAGTACTACAAAGCGTGGTATTCATTCATATGCCAACTTAAGAAGTACAAATTACAAAGTTATCACAGGATATGATATACTATTACACAATACATGTGTCTTATATCACAACCATGTCCAAAAGTACGATTTTACAATATGAACACAAGATGCTCACGAGTTGGATGAGGATCCCGTGAGTCGAAGAGAAAAGTCTGGCACGAGAGAAACCGAACTAGTCGGCCTGCTTAACAAGGAAAGCTTGATCTTCTGTGGACGGCTCCACTTCAATCCAAGCTCCGGAACCTGAACATACAAATTCAAGGAGTCAGGAACTCCCAAACAAATGATCAGGTTACAGCCGAGTGGCAAAGAGACAAGAGCAGGAGAGTTGGAACAGTATAATAAATATTCAGCCAGCAAGTAATAGAAGCACAAGAATTTAGAGTTGAAAAGACGTTGTACAAGTTTAGGTTACGCTCTATGAGACTAGTACCTCGAAGGAATAATCCAAACAAGGAAACCCTCATCTATATACCTTTATCTCATGTCCCCGTAATCCAGGCGTGTACAACGGATCCACAGTTAGCGTCTTTTATTATTATTACTTGTCTTACTTTGATATCTAGCTATGTGAACTAGCGTCCCAGCGCACATAGATCCATATCCGAGTAAAGCAAGGTTGTTATTGGAAACCAGCGGGGGTATCAATGAACTATGTTTACAGTGGGTCCCGTGCTTGCCCGGGACCACGGTCCAGGGTGTTCCGTTGCTTGGTGACGGAACCAGCCGCAAGGCCTATCAGGAGGGACTTATGTATGCCCTATCATGATGGTATCAGGAAGAGGGAGCCAGCACTCCCTCGGTCGCCTGGAGGCCCACAGGTCAGACCGGATAGTTTAGTTGCACAACATACCTAATACCACTGTAAACACGAACATATATTGATAGCCGCATATTTCCCCGACCGATGCAAGTTGTTCTCATTTTACGAGTTCTTTAGATAATTATCAGATTTCGGAATGAGCAGGAGCAAGTCAGGAATATCAGGAGTACAATCGTACTATCACTTAATCAAGTTATAAAACATGATGTCCGGTTATCATTCCCATTATCGTGATAATTATAAGAGTCAAGTGTATCATGCTTGGTATTAAGAGATAGCATGACAAGAGGTGATATTTCATCAAGTAACAAGTCATGAAGTAAGAATAATAATACATGTACCAAGAATAAAATCCAAATGCAATAAAGTAATTAACCATGACAATCAGCCAAAGTTAGTCGACTAGGGTGAAATAGGTAGTCGACTAATGAAGGGGTTAGTCGACTATGGAAGAGGGCCAAGTCGACTAGTCAGGACTGCGTCTCACAAAGTCACGTCTTTCAGAAAAAGGGTTAGTCGACTAGGAAAAAGGAGTAGTCGACTAATAAAAGACTGCGTTTCAAAGAGCTGCGTTTCATAGGAAAAAGTTAGTCGACTAGGAATATGGGGTAGTCGACTATAGAAATCTGCGTTTCAGAGAATGCGTTTCACAGGAAAAGTTAGTCGACTAGGAAAATAGGGTAGTCGACTAATGAAGTCTGCGTTTCAGAAAAGGGTGCGTTTTAAATGAGTTAGTCGACTAGGGTCAAGGGAGTAGTCGACTAATTGGGGTCTCAAGTCGACTAATCATTAGGTCAAGTCGACTAATCGACTGAAAACAGAGTGCAGAACAGATTTGATGGTTGTGTTTGTTGATCAATTTACACCATATGAAAACACAATTATGTCCAAGTCTTGGCGAGTAAAAATACTCGCCTAAAAACGTTCTTATGCGTCCAGCGTTCCGGGAGAGTCCTTGTTCAAGTTATCGCAACTTATCACCAAAACGATTACCCGGAATAATCGCGAACGATTACCGGAATAACCTACGGCGATGTCGACAACTAAGAAACCCGGCCCCAATCCTAAAAAGGGGGGAACCGGCCTTAGTGTTTGACAACAAAGAAGAGCACGGCCCCAATCCAAAAGGAGTAACCGGCCTTCACCAAGTGATGGAGGAGGAATTTGGAGGAGGTTAAGGCTTTGTGAAGTGGAATGAAAAGTGAAGGAGAAATGAGAAGGAGTTTATATAGCTTTGGATTTGTGAAGGAGATGCCAATAATGTAGAAGAGAGGGGGTTTTATGTAAATAAAAGGGGTGAGGTGTTTTCTTTGGCCAATCTTGGCCGGCCATGGAAGAGAGAGAGAGAGAGAGAGATATTTGTGGTGGAAGTTGGTGGAAGTGTGTAGAAATTGGTGAATTTTGGAGAAAAAGTTGTGGCTTGTGGAGGAAGGAAAGGAATTAAAGAAAAAGGAAAAAGGAAAAGAAATTAAAAGGGAAGATATTTTCTTGGACTCAAAAGTGAAACTGTTGAAAAGGCTGATTCCGGTTTGAGTCGTGGATGCGGAAAACATTTCGAAAAATACCGAAATCGTCCCGAAATCAAGTATCTCGGAACGACTCGCAAAATTTACCAAAAATCAAGAATAATATTCTAAGACTCATGGTGAAATTTGTTTGAAGAAATAATTTATCGTTTTGAAATTAAAAATCCCGGATACTGGCCGATACCGACTCGGTGGAATTTTCATAAATTCATAAAATCCTCAGAAAAAGTATTAGGTAGGAAATATGATTCTAAGAGGAAATGTTCTAAAGAATCTTGAGAAATTCCAATCTGTCTGTAAATTAAAAATCCGGGAATCGATCAGCGGTACTGGTCGACACCGGTTTTGAAGATTTTCAATTTAATTCGAGAAAATTCCAGAAAATCCTAGAAAATATAAAATATTAGAAAATGATATTTAAAACTAAAATCGGTCAAATATAAGAAGTAAATCGAAAAATACGATCGAAAAACTGAATACGCAACTAAGTACGTATTCCGGGAACTGGGTATTACAGTCATAGTATAATAAAACTTTCGAACATTGCGACCATGGTCGCAGACATAATATAATATAACTTTCAATTTTATATGACAACTGCGACAGTAGTCGCAGTCATAGTATAACAAAACTTTCTATCACTGCGACCATGGTCGCAGACTTAATAAAATATAACTTTCAATTTATATCACGTCTGCGACCCTAGTCACACTCCTTATTTGCATAAAAATAACAGACGAAACATGCTATCATTCAGCACTGCGACCTCGTTCAGCACTGCGACCACAGTCGCTATCTTTTTTCACATGCCTTATGTAACAGATTTTTGATAATTTTACAAATTAGATTAGCCATGCGACCCTGAGATCAGTCCGCGTATATCACATCTTATAAAATACTATATTAATTACTTTGAATTAAATGAAGTAATTAATATTCTATCTACCGTGATACAACAACAGTCTCGAAAAAAGAGATGCACTAATATTAATCTCGATAAAGGAAAGATGTGCACCATACGTAATCTAAAGATATAAGAAAAACATTCTATAAAAAGTTAATTTGTACTTCACGTAATAAACCCTGGAAAAAAGAAACTCTTCGGATTCTCCCGCCATAACTCTTCAATTAAATATTTAATTTTTTTACCACTTCTTCCAATACTCAACCGTCACCTATAACAATTATTATTACTATTCATGTTCATTCACATTATTGACCTTTTATAGTGCTTGTAACTAATATATTATCTCATATATAAAAACTATTTTTGCTCTTCCTTTCAATTTGATTTCAAAACTTCCAGAAAATAATTCATTCTTGAATCATGTCTTCCCCATCTTCTTCCTTTGAAGACTCAGATTTCAACTTTAATCATTCACCCACAGGTCCTCTTTCTTCAGGGTATTCTAGTGAATCTGATACCAGTCTGGACTTCACTCCTTTTTTACTATCTCACTACATCAAATAATATTTCCTGATCCTCCTCTTCATGAGGATGATGAAGTTTTCATGAGGCTTAGTGAGGAGGAAATTATTCCTCTGCCACTTGACGGAGACATGCTTGATGAAAGCATGTCCTCTGATGCTGGAGTCTCGCTTTCTTTGAGCATATCTTTAACAGGTTCTTCTCGACACGGATCAGACGAAGAGCTTGATAGAGACGATCCATTCTGAGAGTTTATCGATGAACCAAAAAATCCTTTAAAAGAGGAAGATGATGAGGAAATAAGTGATGAACAGGAAGACGAGGAGAATGAAGACGACGAATCTGCTTATGATGGTGATGACGACGAGGATTAGGATTTCCTAATCTTCTGATATTCAACGTTATTTTGTCTTCTTTTAGAGCTTTTAATGCTCTTTTTTTGTAAGGTTTCTTTCTGACTATATTATGTTATAAATAAAATTTACTTCTATCTGTAAAATAATCTTTCATATTTTTAAAATACATATAAAGTATACCGTATAGTTATTATTTCTGCATCTTATCTGCGATAATGATCGCAGTACTCATATAATAATTACATATGAAACTGCGACCACGGTCGCTATCCAGTCATAAACAGTTTGATCGTTTTGCATTCAATAAAGTTAAAAACAGCTACCATGGTCGCAGTCCAAAATAAACTATATAAACAGATAATACTGCGAATATGATCACAATCCTCTCAAATCAGTATATTTCACTGTATATTTCACTGTATATAACAAATTAGAAAATTGCGACCATAGTCGCAGTCCTACTTCGAATGCAATAAGTAAAAAAATTTGTAGTTTATAGGCGGCTGAGACAACAGTTACAGTGATGAGCAAATATATAAAATCATACGTAAACTGCGACTATAGTATCAGTCCTTAGTCACTGTTATTACTTTAACCTAGCAAGAAATTCATCCACAAAACTGCTGTCGTGAGTACTACGACCATAGTCGCAGTCCTTGATCGCATGCAATATGTAAAAAAATTTAATACTTTATAGGCAGCTGAGACAACAGTCACAGTGAAGAACAAATATATAAAATAATACGTAAACTGCGATTATAGTATCAGTTCTTAGTCACCGTTATTACATTTAACCTAGCAAAAAAAACGTCCACGACATGCTCTCGTTAAGCACTGCGATCATAGTCACAGTCCTTGTCCGCATTCAATATGTAAAAAAATAATAATAATTTATACATTACATGCGAAAAAGTATTGAGAAATTAATTTATTGACCATTGCGACCTTAGGCGCATTCCTAAAAATATATAATATCTGCGTAAAAAAAATTAAAACTGTTGAGAAATTATTTTTTTGACAACTACGAGCTTAGGTGCATTCCTAAAATATATAATATCTGCGTAAACAAAAAAAAATTAATAAAGAAGCATTCAAATTAGTTTCGTGATTTGATAAAGTTGGTCGCAGTTATAAAAGATAATTGTGACAATATTGACTAACGTCAGAAATATAAAAAAATAATAAACTATACAGATCCACTATCTTTTACCGCAGGGGCATTTACTAATTTCAACTGTTTCAATAGGTGGGGCGTCCTTTCTAGTGTGGCTAATAATGTGCCACGTCACCGCGGGCTGAGACGGTCTCTCAGCCGTCGGCTGATATACATTTTCTCTATATATATATATGTTGGCCCAAAGGCCATTATCCCGGTTATTTTGATGATAGCAAAACATATTTAGTTATGTATTTAACATTTGTGTTTCAGAATTTTTCAGGTTATTTAACAGGTTGTTTTTGACGGCTCCGCTAAAAGACTCACACATTGGAGTTCGCCGCAAAAATGAAGATTCCCAAGCTATGCACAACTAGGATGCTTTGGATCAAGATGATGATATGAAGATCAAGACAATATCAAGACAAGATCAAGACATTGAAGAAAACAAGCTTTATATTTTTATTTTTATTTAGATATTTTGTCAAAGCTAGATATTAGAAGTAGAGCTATGGGAATATCACACACACACCTCTTAGTTAGGTTCATGGCTTCAAAAAGATTTTTCAATTCCATTTCTAACTTAGTTTTTTAAAAGAGAACATATTTGAAAATACGCTTTTTAGAAAAAAAAATATTTTGGAAAAACATTTTCATTGAAAAACAAGTTTGTGTTCAAAAGAATTTTATCAAACTATTTTTAACATGATTGAAGTATGACACATGCTTATACTTCATGTTTTTACAAGTTCCAAAATCTTACCCGAAACCCAAAACCAAAATCCAAGTTTTCTGGTTCTGGAAGTTCTGTTTTCAGAACTCACAGTGACGGTCGACCGGCCCGGTCGACCGATGTGCACAATACTGTGCACGTCTATATCAGTCGACCGACCCGGTCGACCGATGTTCACTTGCCTTCACAGGAGTTTTCGGTCGACCGACCCGGTCGACCGATGAGCCCCAACGGTCATATTTTGACCGTTGGCGGTCGACCGACCCGGTCGACCGGACTCTGTCAAAAGTTCTGACAGATTCAACAGCTAGTTTTTCTGACTGTTTTTCTTTTTGGGATTTGTCTCCAACGAGTTTTTGAGGCTGTTTTTGACCCCTATAAATAGAGGGTCACCTCATATTGATTAGACAACTATTGCAAAATATTTCATAAGAGTTTTACAAAGATTTTCAAAGCTTTCCTTCATAAAAGATTTTCCAAAGCCTAAATTCCCAACACCCAACTTGTAGCCTATTCCTCTAGCTTCTCTCTAGATTTTGCACACCACAATCCCAAGCTTTACATCTACATATTTGTTCTAGGATTGTGCAAGTGAGCTTTTGTAAAGTGATCAAGTGTGATCACTCATTTCTTCTTGGAGTGAAGTTGTAGAGGCATCGGCCTCAAGGGAGCTAGTGAGCTTCGGGTGGTGTTGCGGCATCACGAGTGTAAGGGACAAGTGTGTCCTTGTATTGGCGATCCGATGGGATCAACGATAGTAGTGCAAATCCTTCAAGTGTGAAGGCGGGGACGTAGAGCGTGGCTCGAACCTCGGAAACACATCCTTGCGTTTGCGTTTGATCAATTTTCTCTAACTCTACTCCTTTCAATTCTTGCACCTTAATTGTTGTATTTATTGCAAGTCTTTATTTGTGCTATTTGTGTGTGAAAGTTTTAATTCCGCAAAATTGCCATAATTCATATAGCCATCACCTATTCACCCCCCTCTAGGTGATTTCAATTGGTATCAGAGCCTAACCTACAACTTAGGTCTAACAACCTTAGGGAGATCCATATTTGGCTATATACATTTGTGTTGCATTTACATTGCTTGAGCATTCATGGCATCCATGGACTTTTCTAGCATTAAATCCCCACCCAAGTTTGATGGTTTAAACTTTCCATTTGGAAGGTGAAAATGAATATCTTCCTTAAATCCCTAGGAGTTAGGGTAGCTAGGGCTATAACCAAAGATTTTATTGAACCCACTAGTGATGAGAGCACATGGTCCGAGGATACTTCCAAAGACTATGAGGCTAATGCTAGGGCACAATATGCATTGACCCAAGCATTGAATGAAGATGACCTTGCACGCATAATAAATTGTAAATCCGCATTTGAGGTTTGGAACATACTCATTGTGACTCATGAGGGAACGTCTCAAGTCAAGAGAGCCAAAGTTGACTTGCTACGTTCTCAATATGAGAATTTCTATATGTTGATAATGAGAGCATTGATGACATGCTCACCCGTTTTACAAAAATAACTAATGCTCTTTCTTCCTTAGGCGACAAGATTGATAATGATCAAAAAGATAAGGAAGGTGATTAGAGCTCTTCCCAAAGCTTGGAAGTCAAGGCGACCACACTCAAGGAACTCAACGACAAAGAGGAGATGGACTTCTCCGGCTTCATCGAAAATCTCAAGACGCATGAGATGGAGATGAAAGTTAGAGAAGAAAGGGAGGCACCAAAGAAGAAGACCATTGCCTTCAAAGCCGCTCCTACCATACACGAAGAGGATGACTCATCGGAGGATTGCGATGAGGACTTCGCCATGCTCATCCGGAAGGTGGGCAAGATGTTTTACAAGAAGGGACGGCAAAGTAACTTCGAAGAGGGAAGCCTCAAGGAAGGTACGAGAAGAAAAGAGATGAACCGGTCCTTGCTTTCATTGCAAGAAGATCGGTCACCTAATTGCCGATTGCCCGCTCACAAGCAACCACATCCAAGAATGGGCAAAGAAAGAAGAAAGCCTTGGCCGCAACATGGGATGATTCGGAGTCGGAATCCGAAGAGGAGCACGACGCCGCCAACATGTGTTTCATGGCACAAGGAGACGACGCTTCTAAGGTAACATTGAAAACTCTCTTGATGATGATGATCTCACTATGGATGAACTAGCACGTTTCTTTGAGGAATTACAACATAGATATGAGATTTCGCAATCTCATAATAAAAAGTTAAAAAGGGAAAATGAGTCCTTAAAAGATAAACTTAATATTATTGAAAAGGAGAAAAATAACTTGTCTAATTCTTTTGAGAAAATAAAAAGTGATTTTGCAAATTATAAACTAGCTTGTAAAGGGAAAACTCCCATTGCATCATGTAGTAAAAATGATTTTGTAGAGATTCAAAAACGTGTTGAAGTTTTGGATTCTACTTTAAAAAGTTATGCATTTGATTTGAAAAAGATTGCATCTAAATTTCCTAAGGGAGTAACCAAGGGAAACATGTACACCATACACATGCACGAAAACATGTACACCCACACAAGCATGCATACATGTATGGTAATAATAATAATGGTAGAATTTATATTTGCACACATTGTGGCCGCAAAGGCCATTTAGAAAAATTTTGCTATGCTAAGAATAATGTAAAGAATAAATTTGTTTGGGTTCGCCCGGATCTAACCCCAAAGGACCCACTAAGATTTGGGTACCAAAAGAGCACCAAATTCAAATGAAACAGGTATAGGTGGATCTACACCCTCAAGACTTAGGAGGAGGTGGTGCCCGGGTGGTGGATGCAACAAAGCTTAAAGAAAACATCAAGATTGCATCGCTATCTTGGAGGCACCTAATTTTGGAGATTGCCCGTAAATTGGTAACATCTCCATTTAAGAGTTTTAATTTGTATATACAATTGTATAGGATTGCTAGTTTAGTCTTATGCCTCATTGATACATGATTAGTATAAACTTGCAACTCCATCATGATTGTATATGCCATGTTTAGTTTTGATATCTTTAGTTTCATGCCTTGTTTTATAGTATGTCCACATGTATAGTTTATATTTGTGAATATATACTTGTATACATATACACATTATTTCAAAATAAAAATAAAACATTTGTAAAATTTTCTATTTAAGCAAATACCTTAAAGATGGCAATTGCGCACCTCAACTCATTCAAGAGGAATCAAGAGGATGAAGTTCAGAACCCTCACTGGGTATTCGGCTTCAACATCTTTAAATCTTTGTTTAAATATGAAAATAAAATTAAAATTGGATTGCATGTATTTTGATGTTTGTAAAGACTTAATAAAGATTTAAAAACTGTTGGTGTACTCTTATATGTCTAATTTGTCATACCTATTTTTGACTACAAAAATTATTTAAAATTTTTTTTGGGCAAATTGCGTTAACTGTTTTTCAGGCAAAGCCGGTCGACCGACCCTTAAATCTCCGGTCGACCGACTCTGCCTGAGAGAAAATTTTATTTTTCTGTGCTACCGGTCGACCGACCATAATTCGGTCGACCGATGCTGACCTGCTGTGGTCTCGGGATATGTCGGTCGACTGACCGGTCGACGATCTTATTTACAGAGCTCTCGGTTGGATTCGGTCGACCGGACCGGTCGACCGATCGTCGTGTTTTTGCCCAAATCTGCTATATATTTTCATTTTTCTCTCTCTCTCTCTCATTTCCTCAGCGACCGGACGCCCCCATTTTTCCCCAAAATTTCGTTCTCTCAAATCCTTCAACCAAATCCAAATCTTTTTAAAACCCATCTCAAATCCTTCATTCTACTTCCGGATCTTGATTTCAGCACCTCTCATCCGCAGGATCTGAAGAATTTCAGGATTTTCAGTTAGGGTTTCAGAATTTTCATCAAGGTAAAAATCGAATTTTATTGTGAATCTTCACTTCTAGCTTAGAAATCTTACTTCCTTTGTCACTATTTTAGGTGCTTAGCTTCTAGATCGTGCCATAACCTGTTTTAATCAAAAAAATTTTATTAATCATGCCTAAGAGATCTCGAACTGAGAAGGGGAAGGGTGTTGCTCAACCCTCATCTCAGGTTCCTAGACCTGTACGGCCCTTTATCAATGATCTAGCTGCTGATAGATACTCCCATCTCTCCACTAGAAATATTAATTCAGGGAGATTTGTTACCATTCAGGATTTTGAACATCTAGGTATCCCTCAAATCCTGCAAACAAATAATCTAGTTGAGTCTTGACCATCAAGGAGCAAGTATACACTTCCCTTGTTCCTTACTTTTATGCCAACTATGAATTGATGGTAACCGCATCACATCTAGAGTTCTAGGTAGGGAAATCGACCTCTCTATCGGTCGGTTTGCTAGGATTCTGCATCTCTCCACTGGCGGAGCAGATGTGTATTCTCATGATTTACATGATTTCGAATTTCCTGAGGGTGAGTCTTTACTCACCGCCTCTACTCTGATCACGGGATGACAACCCCGCTTGGTTAGAAATGAGGTAGTGAGTCGATACACTCTTCAATCTCAAGTCCTTGCCAAGATTATCTTTTTCAACATTGTCCCCAAACATGGTGAGTATAGCCATGCTAGGGGTTGGTACCCTTGATTATCTATTGCCTTCTTAAAGGCATTAAGGTAAACTTTCCTAGAGTCATTGCCTCTCATATGGCCTCTGATCAGATCCGTACTGCGGGTAGGAGCTTGCCCTACGGCATGCTTATTACCCATCTTCTTAGGGGTCTTGACTTTGATCTTTCTGCTGAAACTCCATCAAATCCCCTGACCAACATCAATGGAGTTGTCCTGAAGATGATGGAAGCACAGCTGCGTAGACACGCTCCTGTGCAACCACCTCTTCCTCCTGCTGGTCCTGGCTCATCTTCAGCACCAGGATCTTCTTCTTCTGCAGCACCTGCATTTCCTCCTGAGTTACTAGCTCTTCTCTCTTCGGATGTCCGCTCTCAGCTCGAGGCACATCAGGCCTTGGCCGAACAGCGCGACGCAGCCATTCGTGCAGAGTTAGATGCTCGTGCTCTTCAGGACGCTGCTTTTCGGGAGGAGGTCCGAAATGACATGTCTTATTTCGCTGATTCCATGAGATTCGTGGATGTTCAGTTTCAGGCCCTTTTCTCAAAATTGACATGCTCGTTCCTGATCGGACTCCGACTGCTTGCCGACTCCCTGCCACGGTCCTCCATTTCCTCCCAGAGCTCGCTCTTCTGTTCCTCCACCGCGCACCAGAGTCGATGGCATGGATCCAGAGGAGGTTGCTTCTTCAGAGGAAGGTGGTGATGATGACGGAGACGGCGATGATGGTGATGATGGTGCTGAGGAGTGACCTCCCCTTTTGATGATGTCAAAAAGGGGGAGAGTTATTTTGAGAGAGATATTTTGTGACACTTTGTTATTTTGTTATGTACTTGACATATTTTGTGTTGGACATCTTTGCTTTGTTATGTACTTTTATTTTGTGTTGTGGACATGGATATGGTTTATGTGTTTTATGTATTTATGTCATGTATGAGACTCATTTTCTTCTATGATATGACATGAATATTTGGCATCTTTTGTTGGCATGGAAATAAAATGTTTATGATTATGATTTGTGATAATATGCCTGAGTATGACTTTATATATATGCTTGTGTTGAGGGGGAGCTTCATTTGAAGTCTCTACCCAAAATATTTTGTGATAACTACATATGTTTTGCCATCATCAAAAAGGGGGAGATTGTTGGCCCAAAGGCCATTATCCCGGTTATTTTGATGATAGCAAAACATATTTAGTTATGTATTTAACATTTGTGTTTCAGAATTTTCAGGTTATTTAACAGGTTGTTTTTTTGACGGCTCCGCTAAAAGACTCACACATTTGGAGTTCTCCGCAAAAATGAAGATTCCCAAGCTATGCACAACTAGGATGCTTTGGGATCAAGATGATGATATGAAGATCAAGACAATATCAAGACAAGATCAAGACATTGAAGAAAACAAGCTTTGTATTTTATTTTATTTTAGATATTTTGTCAAAGCTAGATATTAGAAGTAGAGCTATGGGATTATCACACACACACCTCTTAGTTAGGTCATGGCTTCAAAAAGATTTTTCAATTCCATTTCTAACTTAGATCTAAAGAGAACATATTTTGGAAATATGATTTTCAGAAAAATAATAGTTTTGGAAAAACAATTTTATGGAAAAATAAGTTTGTGTTCAAAAGAATTTTATCAAACTATTTTTAACATGATTGAAGTATGACACATGCTTATACTTCATATTTTTACAAGTTCCAAAATCTTACCCGAAACCCAAAACCAAAATCCAAGTTTTCTGGTTCTGGAAGTTCTGTTTTTCAGAACTCACAGTGACCGGTCGACCGGCCCGGTCGACCGATGTGCACAATACTGTGCACGTCTATATCAGTCGACCGACCCGGTCGACCGATGTTCTTTTACGCTTACAGGAGTTTTCGGTCGACCGACCCGGTCGACCGATGAGCCCCAACGGTCATATTTTTGACCGTTGGCGGTCGACCGACCCGGTCGACCGGGATCTGTCAAAAGTTCTGACAGATCCAACAGCTAGTTTTTCTGACTGTTTTTCTTTTGGGATTTGTCTCCAACGAGTTTTTGAGGATGTTTTTGACCCCTATAAATAGAGGGTCACCTCATATTGATTAGACAACCATTGCAAAATATTTCTTAAGAGTTTTACAAAGATTTTCAAAGCTTTCCTTCATAAAAGATTTTCCAAAGCCTAAATTCCCAACACCCAACTTGTAGCCTATTCCTCTAGCTTCTCTCTAGATTTTGCACACCACAATCCCAAGCTTTACATCTACATATTTGGTTCTAGGATTGTGCAAGTGAGCTTTTGTAAAGTGATCAAGTGTGATCACTCATTTCTTCTTGGAGTGAAGTTGTAGAGGCATCGGCCTCAAGGGAGCTAGTGAGCTTCGGGTGGTGTTGCGGCATCACAAGTGTAAGGGACAAGTGTGTCCTTGTATTGGCGATCCGGTGGGATCAACGATAGTAGTGCAAATCCTTCAAGTGTGAAGGCGGGGACGTAGAGCGTGGCTCGAACCTCGGAAACACATCCTTGCGTTTGCGTTTGATCAATTTCTCTAACTCTACTCCTTTCAATTCTTGCACCTTAATTGTTGTATTTATTGCAAGTCTTTATTTGTGCTATTTGTGTGTGAAAGTTTTAATTCCGCAAATGCCATATTTCATATAGCCATCACCTATTCACCCCCCTCTAGGTGATTTCAGTTATTTATGTGCGCTCCTGTTATTACATGTTACATGATACTTGAGTATAGTGAACAGTTTCTCCCTACTATCAGGATCCACTAACGCATCACTTGTTTGATATGTAGTTATCCTGTGGGATGGGGCACAAGATGGCTGCATTAGTTAGGGTAATAAAACATTTTAGACTTAAAAACATGCATTATTGATGACTAATTACACCCCTATACTATCTTTTTGTTTGTCTTCGAGTAAAAATAAAAATAAAAAGAAAAAAAAAATCTAACCATCCTAATCTCACTTTCATATGACTCACAATCACTTAGCATATCAACAAACCGTTAAACCTCTAAGTTACCCATAGAGGACGAGTTTTGTCTCGTGAGCGTTTTTAGTGGATTGTGATCGGCAAAAAGCAAGCATAAAATAAGTAAAGAAATGTGGGTCGATGTTACTGCTTTTGCGATTCTTCTGTAGTAGCGAAGTGGCTACACGGTCGTTTCCACAAGGAGGGAGAGCGATGAAAGCTTGATGCAGCTTCTTTGTTCAAGAAAAGAGAAAGTGCTTTGTTTCAAATAAAGAATTTGAAAATGAAAACAAGTTTGTTTCAAGAATAGTTTGAATTGGTTTGTTGGTTTGTAAAAGTGATTTTCTTAATGGTAAAAACGCATGGCTAACTTTCTACTAAGTGCTCTCACTATTCTCTAATTTCTTGAAGATGTAGCCTCACAATGGATCATAGGCAAGCATACCTCTTATGCATATGAACTATTCATGTTGGACATCGAATAAAAGTTCTTCCATTAACTTAGCTTAATATGGCAAAAACTTGAACATTTCCTTATCAAGATCCAATTGAAGGCGAGAATAAGGGAAGAAACAAGTGCACTAATAGTATCGGCAAAGATTAATAGGAATATCTCTAACTTACGAATACAGGTAAAGTTTACAATCTATAGATCATCAAAAACCATCAAGTATGAATATAAGAAAGGGAATGCTTGTAAGTAAGTTAGAGTTAGAACCCTCGTCTTAAGATGTCATAACTCTCATTTGCACAAGGCTTGTTTGACACTATTGACTTATTTGGGTTATCAATCAAGTTGTTAGAGATTAGTGGGTTAGTAGTTAGTTAGCCATGCAATGAAAGAGTTAGTTAGACATGCTTAAGAAAAGAAACAACAAAAAGAAGAGGTAAAGAGAGGGAGTATTACACTAAAACAAGAGAGTAAAAGCAAATGGAAAAAACAAGTAAATGGAAAGAAGAAAGAGAAGTATTACTTGTTTATAAGCTTGTCACCTTCAAATACAACTTATACACATTCTCTCTCTTTCACTGTAGTGGCTAAACTAACTAGAAGAAGAAGGAAACATAAAAATAACTACAGCTCCTAGATAAAAAAGTAACAACAACACTCTAAACTCTGGATATCTCCTTCTGAAGAACTCCTGGGGGTATTATAGGCACCAGGGGAAGGGTGCCAGGGGACAACCCCTGGCCCAATGCACAGGTGCGGTCGCACCCGTACGGCCGCGGAAACGAGGCCCAGGCCGCGTTTCCGCTGCCCTGCCAGGGCGGCACACGCCTGGCTTCCTGCTGCGTGCCGTTCCTTCTGTTCCCTATCAGTTAGATCTTCTGGATTCTTGATTTGATGCCCTGGGCTGACAAAATCTCCTCCCTAAGGTCAATGGCTACTTGGTAGGCCTTTAGTCACCCATTAAATAGTGATTTAGGGTCTTCTTTTTCATTTGCGCACCATGGACCTAGGATCAAGCAAGCAAAGCTTTATTAGCAGAATTTTATATCAATAAATATGCAGATGTGATAAAAATTATACAAAATTAGGGACTAATCACACCCCCCACACTTATTTTTTTGCTCGTCCCGAGCAAAACAAAAATAAGAAAATTATTACACCACTTCGTAGGTGGCACGATTGCACTGAGCATGTGCAACAAGCCTTTAAACCTCTAGGTCTCCTCTAGAGGAGGAGTATTGTCTCCTGAGTGTTTTCAGCGGATTGCACCCACAAAATCTAGTAATTGAAGAAAAATATTTAGTTGTTAGCAAACCTCTTTCAAGAAAAAGAAATTTCAATCATCTAAGTAAAAATGACCAAATGACGTAAGAATTAGGTTCAACCCTCATAAGTCCTCTTATATTTTAGCCTTCATAAAAGAAGAAATTATGATTTTTTTTTTAATTTAGAAAGGATCTTGTACTTCTAACTCATTCTGTTATTTTGCTTTCGAGAGATATGCAATGTGTAAGTGTGATGTGCTTAGGATTTCTCAACTCAACTTTGAATATCATTTTATTAATATTTGTCCATTATTCTTGGTTTCATTAGGCTTCTACTTTACTCATGTAAAACATATCAAACCGATGACTCCCAAACCAGATAGTTTTAGGGCACCAGGTGAAAAAAATACCCCTCAAGTCAAATATACAAGTAGAGTAGGCCACGAAATCAAGATTTACTTATATATTATATATATTTATTTTTGTTTTGGTGTGAGTAATCATGCTTCTTGAGGCACAATTATCTAGCTTTTTTCTTTTTTTCTTTTTTTCTGAGTTGTGTCTCTAAATCCCAAGTATGTGTGTGTTGTTTATGCATATTCTACTAAGGCTAAATAAAAGGTATAAGTTATTTTCCTTATCACTCCCAACTCTTAGTCAAATCAATGTTTCATTTTTATTTAGGCTAACATAAAGATTCTTTGATAAGGTTTCCTTAATTCCTACAATCTTTTGGTATTTTTGTAAAGAGTATGAAAATTCTTTTTTTCATTCTGGAGATTTTTTTTTTAGGTAAAAAGAAAAAGAAAAAGTGAATGTGTTAGCACCCCCCCCCCCACACCTATCTAATGCATTGTCCTCAATGACTGTCATGTAAATGCAAATGTAATAAATAGGGTGAAGAAATGATGTTACCGCCTTCGTCGACTCGGGCCTGCCAAGTGCAAATAGGCAAAAGAAATGTCAAAAAATATAGAAGGGGTAAGCATATAAACAATAAGTAATTTTTTATTTTTTATTTTTTATTTTTAGTTGCGGTGTGGATGGCTGTGGTTAGGTGTATGACAGGGCAAAAAGAGCCAGCACACTATCAGCCTATGATGCAGGCTCAGTAGTCAAAAAGGGCTTCAGTCTTTGCCCATTCACTTTGAATTTCGTGTTGTTCTTAGGATCGACAATAGTCACAGCACCGTGTGGGAAGACGCTGCGCACAATGAATGGTTCAGACTAACGAGTTTTCAGCTTTCCCGCGAAAATGTGAAGCTTTGAGTTATATAGCAGAACCTTGTCCCTGGGGCAAAGTTTTTCTGGTTTATGATCTGGTCATGAAAATGTTTAGTCCTGCTTTTGGTGATCCGAGCGTTCTCTTAGGCTTCATTCTGTATCTCCTCTAATTCTGAGATCTGCAGTCTCTTTAACTCACAGCCCTAGTCAGATCAAAATTGAGTTGCTTAATGGCCCATAGGGCACGGTGTTCTAACTCGACCGACATATGATAGGCTTTTCCAAATATAATTCTATAAGGAGACATCCCCAGGACTGTCTTAAAAGTAGTATGGTAAGCCCACAATGCATCGTTGAGTTTGACCGACCAATCCTTTTGGTTTTGTCTGACAGTATTTTCCAAAATGAGCTTGATTTGTTGATTGGTAACTTTGACCAGCCCATTTGTCTGGGGATGGTGATTATTATACATATTTGCATATTTTACCACTTCCATACCATGCATATTGTATATAAAAATGTGATTTTTAATCCTTTTCTCTCTATTTTTGCAGGTCCACAACTTAAAAGAGAAAAAGCCCAAAAATCTCTTTAAATTAGCAATAATTAAAGAGATTAATTCAAAGCCCAAAGGAGCCCAAGATTTGAATCTAGAATCAGGAGAGATCCGCGCGCCAACTCGATCTTCTAGAAGGCCACATGGATAACAACCTCGCAACTAACTCACAACAGAAAATCTAGCCTCAACGGCCCAGATTTTGCCGCCAAATCCAGGATTTTCCCGCGTATCTGCGGCAGTTAGGAGTCTGTTGGAGCCCAGATTTTGCGCCAACGGCCAAGGCTCTAGATGATTCTCACTGAGGGCTATAAATACATGACCAGGGTCTTCAAGAGAGAGCAAAGAAGAGAGAGGAGAAATTAGGGGAAACTCTTGTATTTTGTTTTAGTATTCTCCTAGGTTTTAGTCTCCATCTTCTTCCTCCTAGAGATTTTGTCAAAGAGAGAAAGAGAGTGCTGTTGAAAGCTTGTAAGCAAGGAGGTGACATTACTTGTAAGTAAGGATTAATCAAAGCTTCATTCTTCTCTTTACAAGCTCTAGTACGTTACTCTACTTTGCTTTACTTTCTTGTTTTCATTCTAGTGCATTTCCATTGCTTTACTTCTCCTTGCTTTACATCATGAATTGTTGCTTTGTTTCTTGTGTAATGGATAGCTAAATCTCTATTGCATGGCTAGCTAACAACTTACCTAACTAATTTCTATCTCTTTGGATGATTGCAAATTTCTATACTTGCATTGTTAGAGTTTCTTTGCTTTCCAAGGAAGTAGAGTTGCTTTCCCTTGGTAAATGCTTGTTCAAACTCCATATGACTCATGTGTGCCTCATTTAGAGCCTTGTCTAGAACAAGAGCCTTGATGGAACATGGAGATGGATCACCAAACATGTGCTACTTGTAGAACAACTTCTTTACTTCAAGCTAATTTGTTGTTATGACTTGAATGTTTAAATGAATGTTGATTCTTCTAACTTAGCATCCCTTGAGTACCAATCCTAGAGTTCATCATTGAAAATCTATCTAGAGAGCCAATGAATCAATATGAGGCTTCAAGCTAAGAACAAGAGAACACTCATCTTCAAAACGGTAAAGTACTTGAACAAACAAGCAAAGTAATCTCTATTGCCAATGAATCAACATGAGGCAATCAAGCATCACCATTGAGTATAGTAAGTTAGTGAAGTAAAGTTAGCTAGCCATGTACTTTCTCATCTAAAGTTTTCCAACATCTTTTTTACTAGCTTCTTTTCTTAAGCAATACACTTCGCCAAAGTTCTTTTGATTTCTTTTCCATCATGCACAAATCAACCACTTCTTCTATTTTCTTTTCCATGTTTCTTGCATTTGTGTAAATAACAAAGAAGAATCTTCGTTTTCATTTCTTCACTCCGAACCGTAAAACTTCCAACGTGAGCTCTCCTCGAGGATCGACCCGGTATAGCCATTGCTATAGCGGAGATTGGAAAGGATATATTAACCATCTTAAATACATTGTGAAGTGATCTAAGCACCGAGGTTGACTCTAAACCTTTCCTCTTTCATTGAATATTTGTGCAATAACTTCACATAATCTTTTCCTAATCAATTTTTGGCGCCGTTGCCGGGGAGAGCAACGGTTTTTGATTTCAAGTGAAGAACTAAACGAATCTTCTTCTCTGTTGCAGGTTACAGGTTGAAGAAACAGGAAAATTTGCATTGCAGAAACATATAAGTGGACCTGGGCCTCTGCTCTCGAAAGCAGAGACCAGGATCCCTCTGAATTGCCGCAAATTCTGGGTTTTTGCCGCAGAATTGCGGCAAGGAGGAGTTGACTACTGACCACTTTTCTGCAGGGCTTGCTTCTCTGCAAAATACAGCTGCTGCAATACATAAAATCTTGTATGCTTCACCTTATATTTGCTAATCAACAGTAAAAAATTTGTTGCAAAGTTAAAAAATTATTTAGACATTTGCATTCTAGGCACGTGTCTTTCAATTCCTTTACATTTACTGTTGAAGAGTGCTGGAGGCAAGGTACGTAAGCATAGCATATAGACTAGGACTCACTCTTTGTTTGATTTAATTAAGCTTTGAGTGAACCTTGTTTGTTATATCGTACACTTGTACGAATCAACTTTAAGGGCATCACCCATAAAAAAGATAAGGTGGGGATTTTATCACCCTTTCCTTAGCCCACAAATCATTTTCCCAAGCACTCACAATCCTAAGCTTCTAAATAAAAATTGCTAGACGCTGGCCCTAGGGACATCCGGACTCACTTAGGAGATTATCCTAAGGGGTAAAAGTGTTGGAAAGTGACTTTTGAAAAATCAGTGTCTAGGAAAGGGGTTGAGGGCCGAAAGCCCGAAGGTTGCTGGTTACTTAATTAAGGAACGTCTCTGACGGAAAACCTCCCACCAACCTTGACCTTCCCTGGCTGATTTGCTTATAGTCAAAGTCTACACCAAACCTCCTGTGGACGATCTAAAGTTAGGAGTCGTCTAGGTCCAGGAAACCTAGAAAGCTTGGATTGATTTTTTCTTTTTTCTTGATTGTTATTTTTCATTTTCCGCCTGTGTGATCGGTGCACGTTGATTGTGTAATTGTATGCAAGAGTGGTATCGAGATCCGAATTCTGCTAGGCCTGTGAGAATCTCTACACTGGCACATACACCACCACTCGACACAATTCCAGTCATGACCAACAACGTTTCGTTGCAAGACAAGTTCTATCCGATTCGCACATCACTTCCATCTTGCATTCTCCTCCCAAACACAAATGGAAATAACTTTGAGTTGAAGCCCCAGTTCATAAACACACTTCCACGATTCCATGGCCTTGAATCTGAAGATGCGTACTTCTTCATCCGAGAGTTTGAAGAAGTATGCCTTATGATGAGAATTTTCCAGTTAACCGAAGATGCTGACAGACTTAGGTTTATACCTTTTGCACTTAAGGATATTGCTAAGAAGTGGCTTTATAATCTCCCAGTCAGCTCAATTTCTTCATGGGATGATTTCGTTAAGGTCTTTCTTAAAAAGTTTTATCCTATCCATAAGACAGCCATTATGAGGAAGAATATAATGCAATTCAAACAAGAAGCAAATGAACCATTTTGGAAGTACTTTGAGCGCTTCAAAGACCTAGTAGCCCTGTGTCCCCATCACGGTATAGAAAAATGGCGCCAGTGCCAGATTATCTATGATGGGCTTGATTATCAGACTAAGACGCTCCTTGAAACCATGTGTCAAGGAGAATTCTTAAAGAAGGATGAAGGTCAGGGTTGGGATCTTTTTGAAGCCCTAGCTGAAAAGACAGTCCAGTGGGAGTCATGTACTGAGAAACCTACACCCACAAATTCCAGAACTGGTTACACTCCATAGAATCCTCGATAGCTGCAGAAACTAAAATTACACAATTGATGAAGAGGATTGAATTGCAAGAGTCCAGGGAAAATTCTGCTATTAATCAGGTCAACCCAACACCTCTGGTTAATCCGGGTTGTACCTACTGCCATGATCTGAATCATCTGTTTTAGGAGTGTCCAGTATATCAAACTCAAATGTTTCAAGAGAGTACGAATGCCGCATACACCAGACCCACTTACAATCCTTACTCCAAGACTTACAATCCGGGATGGCGTAACCATCCAAACTTTTTTTGGAGTCAGTCTGGTCCTGAGCTGCCGAGACAACCATTTCCACAACAATACCCGGCTCAGTCTCATCCACCGACTTACCACCAGAACCCACCAAATATCCATTCATACCAAAGTCCACCAAGATTCCAGTCATATCAAAATCCTGTGCCTTACCAAGCAAATTTTCAGCCCCAGTATCAACATCATCCACCACCCAATCCTTCAGATAAGAGAATTTCTGATTTGGAGAAAATGATAGAGACCTTATCTAAGACCCAAGCTTCAATGATGAACAATCAGCAGCAGGACATGAACAAATTGTAAATCCAGATAGGGCAGTTGGATAATTCTCTGGCTGAAAGACAAAAAGGAATGTTACCTAGCCAACCAGTGCCCAATCCAAAACTCATTTTCCCCTGCACGAAGTTGAAGACTTGGGCCCCAGCCAATGCCAAGCTATTCAAATCCTTAGATCTGGGAAGCATGTAGATAATAAGGTTTCAAATCATTCTCCCAAATCTGTGTCAAAACCACCACCTTCTGTTCCAATTCAACCGATTCAAGATAGTCCTTCTTCAAGCACACAACCATCCACTTCCCAGTCCAAAGGAAAAGAGAAAGTTGATGAGCAAACATACAAGCCTGTTGTCCCATTCCCAAATAGGCTCACAAATCATAAGATGAATGCTCACATGGAGAAGATAAGAGAGATATTCAACCAAGTACAAATCAATGTCCCTCTCCTTGATGCTATTCAACAAGTCCCATCCTACGCAAAGTTTCTAAAAGAAATGTGTACCAAAAAGAGAAAAGCAAATGTCCCTAAAAAAGTCTTCTTGGCTTCCAACATAAGTGAACTGCTCAATGGTCCAATCCCTGTGAAATACAAAGATCCAGGGAGCCCAACCATTTCTTGCATCATAGGGCAGACCACCATAAATAGGGCTTTGCTAGACTTGGGCGCGAGCATCAATCTTCTCCCCTTTTCCGTGTATCAGCAATTAGGGTTAGGCAACCTTCGCCCGACCCAAATGACGATACAGTTGGCTGACCGCTCTGTAAAGATTCCCAAGGGGGAGATTACAGATGTGTTAATACGGGTCGGGGAATTCATTTACCCCGTAGACTTTGTTGTTCTTGAAACACAACCCGTACAAAATCACAGAGCACAGACACCTGTCATTCTCGGACGACCTTTCTTAGCCACCGCAAATGCGATCATCAACTGTAGAAATGGATCGATGCGGCTAACTTTCGGAGATATGACAAAAGAGGTGAATATTTTCCATCTGGGAAAGCAGCCAAGGGATTTGGACAATGACTCTTTCGAAGTAAACTTGATAGAGGGATTAACTAGTGAGCATGTTGAGGAGGTTGAGTATGAGTCTGAAGAGGAATTTGAGTTGGAGTCTGATGACTTCAACCTTGATCAGATTGTTGAATCAAATATTGAAAGGACCACTAATTCCATCCCTATTCTTCCCTTGAACCATGAACAACCAGTGATAGATCCTATCCCTTCTTCTGAGCTTAAGATTCTTCCCGACCATCTCAAGTACAAGTACTTGGATGAGAAGGAATCCTTTCTGTAATAATTGCATCCAATCTCACTGAACAACAAGAAGAGGATCTCCTTTCTGTGTTAAGGGAAAATAGAGAAGCCATTGGTTGGACCATGGCTGATATCAAGGGGATTAGTCCTTCCATTGTTCAACATAGGATTCATTTGACGGAAGATGCCAAGCCTAAACGAGACCCACAGCGTAGACTTAACCCAATTATGCAAGAAGCTGTTAGATCTGAGATTTTGAAACTATTAGACAATGGGATTATCTATCCCATATCCGATAGTCAATGGGTAAGTCCAGTTCACGCTGTGCCTAAGAAAGCAGGATTTACTGTGGTGGAAAATGAGAATAAAGAATTGAACAAACACGTCTTCCAACGAAGATTCGAGTTTGTATTGATTACAGGAAACTGAACACTGCCACACGTAAAGACCACTTTCCACTTCCTTTCATTGATCAAATGCTGGAGAGATTGGCGGGACACGAGTATTACTGTTTCGTGGATGGATATTCAGGATATAATCAAATCCCAATTGCTCCCGAGGACCAAGATAAGACTACCTTCACCTGTCCTTTTGGAACATTTGCTTACCGAAGGATGCCCTTCGGTTTATGCAATGCTCCTGCAACGTTTCAACGTTGCATGTTGAGCCTTTTTTCGGACATGGTGGAAAAATTTTTGGAAATTTTCATGAATGATTTTTCGATTTATGGGGATTCCTTTGAGTAATGCTTGTACCATTTGAAGTTGGTGTTACAACATTGTATGGAGAAAAATTTAACACTTAATTGGGAAAAGTGTCACTTTATGGTCAAGCAAGGAATCGTACTTGGGCACAAGGTATCAAGAATAGGAATCGAGGTGGACAAGTCTAAAGTGGAAGTCATAACAAAGCTCACTGAACCAACATGCTTAAAGGACATTAGATCATTTTTAGGGCACGCCGGCTTCTACAGGCGATTTATTCAAGGGTTTAGCAACATTGCAAGACCCTTAACAAATCTCTTAGGAAAGGATGTACCCTTTATATTTGATGAGGAATGTCAAAAATCGTGAAAAGAGCTTAAAAGTAGACTTGTCTCAGCACCGATCATCTCTGCACCAGATTGGACCAAGCCTTTTGAGATTATGTGTGATGCCTCTGACTTTGCTATAGGCGCCGTTTTAGGACAGCGTATTGATAATAGGCAACACGTAATCTATTATGCTAGCAGAACGCTGAATGAAGCCCAACTCAATTATACAACTACTGAAAAGGAATTTTTAGCAGTTGTCTTTGCGTTGGAGAAATTTCGTCAATATCTGCTAGGGTCCAGGACTATTATTTTCACTGATCACTCCGCCCTAAAATACTTAATGCAAAAGAAGGATGCTAATGCAAGACTGATTCGATGGATACTTCTTTTGCAAGAGTTTGATTTGGAGATTAAAGATAAAAAGAGCGTTGAGAACGTGGTAGCTGATCATTTGTCAAGAATCCCAAATGCACCTAAAGAGAGAATACCGATTAATGATGATTTTCCTGACGAGCAAATTTTTGAGATGTGTGGAGAGCCCTGGTATGCTGACATAGTGAATTACCTTGCTACCAGGCAAATACCTTCTCATTGGTCAGGCCAGGAAAAACACCGTTTCATGCGTCAAATGCTGTTCTTCTTTGGGATGAACCGTATTTATTCAAATATTGTCCTGACCAAATCATACGTAGGTGCCTTCCTGAGGATGAACATCAGAGTGTTTTGACATTTTGTCACAAGTTAGCTTGCGGTGGACATTTTGGTCCACGGAAAACTGCTGAGAAAGTGCTTCAGAGTAGATTCTACTGGCCCACTCTCTTTAAGGATGCATATACTTTTTGCAAGCTATGTGATAAGTGTCAAATGACGGGTCGTATCACACAGAGAGATATGATGCCCCTCACACCCATCTTGGAAGTCGAAATTTTTGACTTATGGGGCATCGACTTTATGGGACCCTTTCCTCTGTCCTATGGTAACCAATACATTTTGGTAGCCGTAGATTATGTTTCCAAATGGGCTGAAGCAATTCTAACAAGGACAAATGACAACCATGTTGTCATCAAGTTTTTACGAGAAAACATCATCTCTCGCTTCGGAGCCCCCCATGCGATAATAAGCGACAATTGGAGTCATTTTTGCAATAGGGCTTTTGAAGCCTTGATGCGTAAATACTCTATTACTCACAAATTATCCACGGCTTACCATCCTCAAACCAATGGGCAAGTTGAAGTCACGAATAGACAAATAAAACTCATTTTGGAGAAAACTGTAGGATAGAACCGTAAGGATTGGTCCATCAAACTCACTGATGCCTTATGGGCATACAGGACCGCTTACAACACTGTCCTCGGTATGTCTCCATATCGAGTTATATTTAGAAAACCTTGTCACTTGCCTGTTGAATTAGAACACCGAGCTATATGGGCTTTAAAGCAGCTAAACTTGGATTTGGATAAAGCCGGTGCTTTAAGGAAGTTGCAGATATCCGAGCTTGAAGAGTTAAGAAACGAAGTATATGACAATGCTCGGATCACGAAACACAGAACCAAGCTTTTTCACGATAAATCCATTCACCGGAAAATTTTTGTCGTAGGACAAAAGGTTCTGTTGTATAATTCACGACTCCACCTTTTCCCTGGTAAATTGAGAACCAGGTGGTCAGGGCCATTCATTGTTCAAAATGTCTTCTCACATGGTGCGATTGAGATTCTTGACCCGAATAATGGCAACAAATTCACTGTGAACGGTCAACGTTTAAAGCCATTCCTTACCACCGATTCCGTGTCACACGAAGTTCATGAATTGGGTCTTTTTGACCCAGTTTATCTGTGACCATTCCATCTGTATAGTTTCCCGAGTTTTTCCCTGCATATCATTTGGGACCATTTTTTTGTAAATAAAATTTTGTAAATATAAAAAAAATAAATAAAAAATTAATAATAATAATAAGAGACTTTTTCCTAGGATTTTACCTCTTTTCCTAGGGTCATCTTCATTTTCCAATTCTTTACCCTAGGTTTGTAAATATACCTTTGACATAGGGGTAAAATTGGAAATGTCATTCTACCTACCCCCTATAAATGCTCTCTTCACCTACCCTTCCTCCCTCAAACACAGACTTACCCTCAGACCTAAACTCCTTCTTCCCGAAGCCGACCTCTGAAATTTTTCCCTTCACCTGGATCCTCTGAACTGCCGCAATTTCCCATCCTTAGCTGCAGCTCCACCGCACTCCGGCCACCTCTGGTGCTCTGAAAATTTCTGGCCGGCTGATTTATTCTTCTGGTGGCAGATCCAGAGACATTCTTTCAGATTCTGTCCCAGGTGCCTTCTGCACATCTGTTTTTGGATTTCCCCCCACGATCTCCGGGGGTGGTTTGATTTCTCATACTTAAATCCTTTGCTTTAATTCCATTATCATACATGGCCCCGAATTTGTTTGTAGAAAGGGATTTTTCTATACTTTTGAATGATAGTGGGGGGTATGAGCACATCTTTGTGGATAGAATACGTGCATGGAATTGGTACTCTTTGGTCTATGATAACAATGACTACGATGCATATTATTGCCCTGATCTTGTCACTACTTTTTATAATTCAATTGATCATGCATCTGTGAATTTTGACACGCACCAATTTGTAGTACACATGCCATTCGGTGACATCTTTGTCACAATCCCACTCATTGCTGAAATCACTAATGTCCCCATTCATCCCCACCATAGCGACCCCTTGCCATTGCTAGATTACATACCCATCATGGGGGTCCGCTGTACAATTCAGGACCGTGGGCTCAAAGCCAACACGACTTTTCGAAATGTTCATTGCATTGGACGCTGGGTCCAACGCAACATTTTTGGGCTTGACCATCAATCTTCCTTTAACAGACCCGTGTTACAAATAATCCATGATTTAATGACACATAACCACACGGTCTGTTTGAATAGGGCCATCTTCCGTGCCATTCTTGAACATTCCTCCCGCACTCGGGGTCCAAAGCATTCCCATTCAATCTTAATCACACGTCTGTGTAAACAGTTCATATCAGACGCTGTCTTTAATACATTTGACCGAGTGCCTGTTACTGTAGAGAGACCCACAAGCTCATATAATGGTTGCTTGCAGGCGCTCTGGACACCCAGTGCCCAGCCTGAGGATGTACCTGTGGAGTCCTCTTCGGAGGAAAGCCTGGAGGAGATAGATGAGCCACAATTCTGGAGGCAGGACCCCCCAACTGAGTCACGAACCTTCATGTCCACCATGTGGAAGGGCATGAAGAAAATCTTTAGGGGACAGGTCCGGCTTAGGAAAAAGGTAGAGGAGCAATCCTCTCGATTAGAAGGTATGGAGGCAGCGTTGAGGAGATCACAGTCGGCTGGACCTAGCACCACATCGGGTCCAAAGCGACAGAGGGAGTAGCCTTATCCTTTACCTATTTCATGCATCATTTCATCTTTTATACATTGAGGATAATGCATGAGATAGGTATGGGGGGTAGATGCTAACATAGGATTTTTCATTTTCTTTTTAGGCCTTTTATTTTTTAGGATTTTCACTTTCTTTTTAGGTTTTACCTTTCTTTTTAGATTTTACTTTTCTTAGAAAGATATAAAAAAATAGAAAATAAAAAAAAAAGGAAATTCTTGATCCATGTTAAAAGAATCAAACTTGAAATTTAGGGATTAAGGAAGCTCTTAACTAAGATTTCTAATTATAAGTTGAAAAGAGGAGTTTTGTTAGATTTTTAGGTTAAGTAATAAAGGATTAGAAAAATTACTAGATTTTAATTCTTTCTTTAGGATATATACATTAAACATATTGAAGGATTAATCAAAAACTTTGTGATTTTATTTACATATATATATATATAATAAAAAATATATATATAAAAAAAAATAAAAAAAAGATGTACATAAATAAATAATAAATACTTAGCCACTAACTAAGCTGGTTAGCCGTGCCTCAAGAAGCATTGCCGATCACGCCTAAAGGTGGTTAAGTCCTTAAATTCCTTCGTGGCCTAGTTTACTTGAGTCATCGAACCCGAGGAATGTTTTCTCATCTGGTGCCCTAAGACCATCTGGTTTGGGAGTCATCGGTAAGAGACTCGCTACAAGGGTAAACTAGAAAGCCTAAGGATGCTAAGGAAATGTAAATAAATAAAAATTGTATATAATATATAAAAAAAAGAAAAAAGAAAAAAATATTATATATTAGTAAATAAATGAACTTAGTCTAACAAAGATCCTTCATATTTATAGATGTATATATCCTAGGATTGATGCAAAATCCGGTTTTTGATCTTTCCCTAAAATCTTAACCTAAATTGAAAACAAAACTCCAAATAGACGCTTATAAGAGGAATGACAAGTTTAGAGTAACCTGAAACCTATAGTTCAAGTTAGAATCTTTAAAACATGGATCAAAATTTTCACTAACCCTTTTATTTTCTTTATGGATTTTGTAGGTGCAATCCGCTGAAAACCCTCAGGAGAAACACTCCTCCTCTAGGGTAACCTAGAGGTTTAACGGCTTGTTGCACGTGCTCAGTGCAATCGTGTCACCTACGAAAGTGGTGTAATAAATTAGTTAGGATTTTCTTTCTTTTTCTTTCTTTTTTGCTCGAGGACGAGCAAAAGCTAGGTATGGGGGTGTGATTGTTATACATATTTGCATATTTTACCACTTTCATACCATGCATATTGTATATAAAAATGTGATTTTTAATCCTTTTCTCTCTATTTTTGCAGGTCCACAACTTAAAAGAGAAAAAGCCCAAAAATCTCTTTAAATTAACAATAATTAAAGAGATTAATTCAAAGCCCAAAAGAGCCCAAGATTTGAATCTAGAATCAGGAGAGATCCGCGCGCCAACTCGATCTTCCAGAAGGCCACATGGATAACAACCTCGCAACTAACTCACAACAGAAAATCTGGCCTCAACGGCCCAGATTTTGCTGCCAAATCCAGGCTTTTCCCGCGTATCTGCGACAGTTAGGAGTCTGTTGGAGCCCAAATTTTGCGCCAACGGCCAGGGCTCTAGATGATTCTCACTGAGGGCTATAAATACATGACCAGGGTCTTCAAGAGAGAGCAGAGAAGAGAGGAGAAATTAGGGGAAACTCTTGTATTTTGTTTTAGTATTCTCCTAGGTTTTAGTCTCCATCTTCTTCCTCCTAGAGATTTTGTCAAAGAGAGAAAGAGAGTGCTGTTGAAAGCTTGTAAGCAAGGAGGTGACATTACTTGTAAGCAAGGATTAATCAAAGCTTCATTCTTCTCTTTACAAGCTCTAGTACGTTGCTCTACTTTGCTTTACTTTCTTGTTTTCATTCTAGTGCATTTCCATTGCTTTACTTCTCCTTGCTTTACATCATGAATTGTTGCTTTGTTTCTTGTGTAATGGATAGCTAAATCTCTATTGCATGGCTAGCTAACAACTTACCTAGCTAATTTCTATCTCTTTGGATGATTGCAAATTTCTATACTTGCATTGTTAGAGTTTCTTTTACTTTCCAAGGAAGTAGAGTTGCTTTCCCTTGGTAAATGCTTGTTCAAACTCCATATGACTCATGTGTGCCTCATTTAGAGCCTTGTCTAGAACAAGAGCCTTGATGGAACATGGAGATGGATCACCAAACATGTGCTACTTGTAGAACAACTTCTTTACTTCAAGCTAATTTGTTGTTATGTCTTGAATGTTTAAATGAATGTTGATTCTTCTAACTTAGCATCCCTTGAGTACCAATCCTAGAGTTCATCATTGAAAATCTATCTAGAGAGCCAATGAATCAATATGAGGCTTCAAGCTAAGAACAAGGGAACACTCATCTTCAAAATGGTAAAGTACTTGAACAAACAAGAAAAGTAATCTCTATTGCCAATGAATCAACATGAGGCAATCAAGCATCACCATTGAGTATAGTAAGTTAGTGAAGTAAAGTTAGCTAGCCATGTACTTTCTCATCTAAAGTTTTCCAACATCTTTTTTACTAGCTTCTTTTCTTAAGCAATACACTTCGCCAAAGTTCTTTTGATTTCTTTTCCATCATGCACAAATCAACCACTTCTTCTATTTTATTTTCCATGTTTCTTGCATTTGTGTAAATAACAAAGAAGAATCTTCGTTTTCATTTCTTCACTCCGAACCGTAAAACTTCCAACGTGAGCTCTCCTCGAGGATCGACCCGGTATAGCCATTGCTATAGCGGAGATTGGAAAGGATATATTAACCATCTTAAATACATTGTGAAGTGATCTAAGCACTGAGGTTGACTCTAAACCTTTCCTCTTTCATTGAATATTTGTGCAATAACTTCACATAATCTTTTCCTAATCAGATGATATGGAGTGTATAACTTGTGATTGATGGAATATTTTCGCATCAGAACTTCAAAAACTCTATTGCAGAAATGCGATCCATTATCACTAATTATCGCTCTAGGAGTGCCAAATCGGGAGAAGATGTTTTCTTTGAGAAATTTGATAACCACTTTGTTATCATTGGTCTTAGTTGGCACAACTTCTACCAATTTAGAGACGTAATCTACAGCAACCAAAATGAACTGGTTGCCGAAGGAATTTGGGAATCGTCCCATGAAGTCGATACACTAAACATCAAAAATTTCAACTTTAAGAATCGGGTTCAGGGGTATCATGTCTCTTCTTGAAATTTTTCCAATCTTCTGACAATTTGCACATGATTTGCAATAGTGAAATGAGTCTTTGAACAAAGTGGGCCAGTAAAACCCACTTTGTAAAACTTTCTCTGCAGTTTTGTGGGGCCTGAAGTGTCCATCGCATGCAAGTTCATGGTAAAAGCTTAGCACACTCCTCTGTTCTTCCTCTAGTATGCATTGTCAAATAATCTAATCGGTACAATACTTAAAAAGATACGGCTCTTCCCAGAAGAAGTATCATACTTGGCAAAGAAACGACACTGGTCTTGCTTTGTCTAGTCAATGGGTAATTGTCCAGTGGCTAGGTAATTGACTATGTCCGCATACTAGGGTTCCTTGAAAATGGCCAAAATGTGCTCATCTGGAAAATCCTTGTTGATCGGAGCTTGTATGAGAGGTGCGTTCGTAATTCGTGATAGATGATCAGCATCCACATTTTATATACCCCGTTTATCTCGAATTTCTAAGTCAAATTCTTAAAGCAAAAGGATCCACCGAATCAATAGGGCTTTTGCTCCTTCTTGGTCATGAGGTATTTCAATGCCGAGTGATCCGTGAAAATCACCATTTTTGATGCTAACAAGTAAGGCCAGAACTTTTCTAATGCAAAGACAACAGCCAAGAATTCCTTCTCGGTCGTTGTATAATTCTATTGGATGTCATTCAAGGTCCTACTCAAGTAGTAAATCATGTCCTGCCTATTGTCGATGCGCTGTTCAAGAACAGCGCCAATAGCAAAATTAGAGGCATCGTGCATGATTTCAAATGGTTGTACCCAATCAGGATCAGAAATAATAGGCGCAGAAATAAGTTCTTGCTTAAGCTTCTCCCATGACTTGAAATATACATCGTTAAAATCAAAGGGCACGTCCTTTGCGAGCAGGTTGGTTAAGGGCCTAGCGATCTTGCTAAAATTCTTATGAACTGTCGGTAGAACCCAGCATGCCCTACAAATGATCTAATATTCTTGATGCTTTTGGGTAGTGGAACCTTAGCAATCACTTCTACTTTTGCATTGTCCACTTCAATGCCTCTCCTAGAAATCTCATGGCCTAGGAAATCTCCTGTCTCACCATGAAGTGATATTTCTCCTAGTTCAGAGTTAGGTTCTTTTCTTTGCATCTTTGCAGAACTAACTTAAGATGATGAAGACATTGTTCAAATGAATCTCAGTGATGGAGAAGTCATCCATGAAAATTTCAAGAAAACGTTCTACCATGTCGGAGAACAAACTGAGCAGGCACTATTGGAATGTGGCGGGAGCATTGCACAATCCAAAGGGCATGCGTCAATAAGTGAAGGTTCTAAAGGGCAGGTGAACGTGGTCTTTTCCTGGTCTTCTGCAGCAATGGGGATTTGATTGTATCCCGAGTACCCATCTAGGAAGCAATAGTACTCGTGTCCAGCCATGCGTTCAAGCATTTGGTCGATGAAGGGTAGCAGGAAGTGGTCTTTACGGGTGGCTGCATTCAACTTTCTATAGTAAATATAAACACGAACCTTGGTTGGCAGTCTTGATTGTACTAACTCTTTTTGGTCATTCTCAACCACCATAAAGCCAGCTTTCTTCGGGACCGCATGACCAGGCTAACCCATTGGCTATCAGAAATGGGATAAATGGTCCCATTGTCTAAGAGTTTTAAAATTTTCGCTTTTACTGCCTCTTGTATGAGTGGGTTAAGCCTGCGTTGTGGGTCCCTCCTGGGAGTTGCTTCATCGGTTAAATATAATCTATGTTGAAATATGGCTGGACTTATCCCTTTGATATCCTTCATCGTCCATCCAATGGCTTCCCTATGTCTCTTCAGAATAGACATTAAGCTGTCCTTTTGTTGCTTAGTCAGGTGGGATGCTATGATGACTAGCAGGGTTTCTCTTCCGCCCAGGTAGGCGTACTTGAGGTGTATAGGTAAGGCTTTTAGCTCTAGGGAAGGTGTTGCTTCATTAGAGGTAATATCCAGACTTTCAATCTTAGGATGAGGTACACTTGGACTTGACGCCCAGTCTACTGCAAAATTAATGATCTGGTCTAGATTAAAATCCTCAGACTCTAGATCAAACTCTGCCTCTGTTTCTATCTCCATGCTTTCGTCATGCTCACTTGTCAGATTTTCAATGGAATTGACCTCAAAAGTCTGATCATTGATATCCCTGGATTGTCTTCCAAGATTAAAGACATTAACTTCCTTCGTCATGTCTCCAAAGGTCAATAGCGTGGACCCGTTCCTATAGTTGATTATGGCATTGCCTGTAGTAAGGAATGGGCGCCCTAAGATGACTGGAGTTTGAGACCATAGATTTGACACAAGTTGGATCTCAAGCATAATGAAATCAACGGGGTAGATGAAATCTCCAACCCAGATAAGGACATCTGTGATTTCTCCCTTCGGGTCTGTGTCAGCTAATTGAATGGTGACTCGAGTTGAACTCAGCTAGCCCAACCCAAGTTGCTGGTATACTGAGAGAGGTAGCAAGTTGATACTTGCTCCCAGGTCAAGGAGTACTCTGCTAATTTCTATTTGTCCTATGGTGCAGGAAATTGTGGGACATTCGGGATCTTTGTATTTCACCAGAATGGAACCAAGCAGAATTTCGCTTATGTTGGTTGCCAAGAACACTTTCTTGGGCACATTTGTCTTCTCTTCTTTGTACACATATCCTTAAGAAATTTGGCATAGGTTGGGACTTATTAGATAGCATCAAGAAGAGGCACATTTAGTTTGACCTGGTTAAACATCTCAAGTATCTTCTCCATGTGCATATTCTTATTATTATTTCTAAGCCTATTGGGGAATGGTGCTATAGGCTTATGAACATGTTCAGCAGTTGTGTCCTCATCAGACATTTGGGAGCAGATTGGGAGGAGCTAGAAGATGTGGAAGCATGAGCATGATCAATATGAGTAGGATTTTTCTGTTGGTAGACCTGGTTGTCCACCTTCTTTCCAGATCAGAGTGTGTGAACAGCATTGCACTGGTTAATTGACGGATCCTAAATTTCATACGCTTGATTGGAGTTCTTAGGGTTAACTGGCGGCTGTTAGTTAAAGTACCCTTTGGTCTTTCACTTAGAGAACTAGCTAACTGACTCATTTGCATTTCCAATCTTGATATAGCCTGTGAATGGTTGCTCAATGTTTGTCCCTGATTTTGCATGAAGGCAGCTTGGGACTTCATAAAAGTTTCCATGCTCTCCTCCAATTTGCTGAATTTCTTTTCCATTGGTGAACTTTAGGAGGAGGAAGATGGAGCTTGACTGGGAAAATTTGTTGGATGAGTGGGATGGTGAAATTATTGGGAATGTTTGGCCTGGGAGAATTGTTCTGGACCCAAGAGAAATTTGGGTGATTTCTCCAATCGTGATTGTATGTTTGGGAGTAAGGATTATGCAGCGGCCGTGAGTAGGCCACGTTCAGGTGTTCCGGTGGCACTTGCTGAGTATGGAAAACAAGACACTCTTCAAAGACATGGTTCGGTGCCTGACAGTATGAACAACCCAGACTGTGAATTAGTGGTGGGTTGATTTGGTTAACATTGGCTGGCTCTTTTGTTTCTAGAGCCACTATTCTTCTCATTAGGGTTGCAATCTTAGCTTCTGCAGCTATGGATGATTCTAGAGATAGGAGCCCTCCTTTTGAAGCTATAGATCGTGAATTCCTTAGTTTTTCTGAGGCTGGCTCCCATTGCAGGGTTTTCTCAGCTAAATCCTCAAATAAATCCCAATCTTGATTCTCATACTTTTACAAGAACCCTCCCTAACACATGGTTTCTAACAGGATTTTCGTTTGATAATCTAAACCATCGTAGAGAATCTGGCACTGATGTCATTTCTCCACACCGTGATCAGGGCACTGAGTTAGGAGATCTTTGAATCACTCAAAGTATCTCCAAAATGGTTCGCTCGGTTCTTGCCTGAACTGCGTGATATTCTTTCTAATGAGGGCAGTTTTGTGAATTGGGTATAATTTCTTCAAGAAGGCTTTAACGAAATCGTCCCACGTTGTAACTGAATCTACCGCCAAACTGTACAACCATTTCTTTGCTAGGTCCTTTAGGGAAAAAAGAATGAAATGTAACCTAACGGGGTCGTCTCCTAGTTGGGGAATACGCATCATGAGGAACACTTCTTCAAATTTCCTAACAAAGAAGTATGCGTTCTCTGATTTTAAACCATGAAACTTAGGAGGAGTGTTGATGAGTTGAGGCTTTAATTCAAAGTTATTTCCATTAGCCTCAGGAAGTTTTATATAAGATAACAATGAGGTTCTAATCGGGTAAAGCATGTCCTGAAGTGATGCCATCACCGGTTCTAGATGCAAGGGTAGAGAATTATTTCTAGCTAATTTGGAAGTTACAGGATCTCTCACCCACTCTTGCATGCAACACACCACAGACAACGTAAAGATAACAAACAATCAAAAAGAATAAAAACAAACAAAAGAAAGTAAAACAACCATAAAGCCTTAGTCTAAGGTACCTGAACCTAGACGACTCCTAACTGGTCGATTCTCCGGGGGAGGTTGTTGCAGGAACTCGACTATAAGCTAATCATCTAGGAAAGGGCAAAACTCGATGGAAGGTATCCGTGCATGAGCCACGGGCCTTAATTACGCCAAACCACGGAGCTTTTGAGGCTTTACCTCTCAATTCACTTTCCTTGGACACCAATTTTGTAGGAGTATAGTTCTTGCAATTTTCACCCTCGGTTAATCTCTTAATGAGTCCGAGATGTCCCTAGGGCCAACATCTATCAATTTTTAGTTAAGGCTTGGGTTGTGTAAGTGCACTTGGAGATGGTTTTTGGGCTAAGGAAGGGTAATGAAATCCCCACCTTATCTTGTTTATTTGTGATTTTGCCCTTAATGTCAATTGTGCACGTGTGCAGTATATTCACAACAAGGTAACACTCAAAGCGATAAATCACTCGAAAATGTTGGTCCTATTCTATATAAATGCACATGTACCTTTTCTCCAGCACTCTTCAACAGAAATTTAAATGAATTAAAATAGACACGTGCCCTAAATGCAAGAGTCTAATCCAAATTCCAATTAAGTACCAAATGGATTTCTGTTAAGTTTATTACACATGTATAAGATGAAGCATTCAAGAGAACTAAAAAAATTTGAGAAAGCAATTTGAGAAACTTTCGGCAACCCTGCAGAAGAGTTTGTTAGTACTTCAATCAGAGAAACTCGCTTTTACACGAATTTTCTGAGGGCAAATGAATCCTCGTGCAACGTCTTTGGCCACCACTTTCGCTTCCCGTGATAGTGAGCTCCTTGGTACTTCTCCTACACACAAGAACAAAGAAAAATTTTTAGTATTGAACATTAAAGCCGTTCCCTTCCCGGCAACGGTGCCAAAATTTGATCGGCAAAAAGCAAGCAAAAAAATAAGTAAAGGAATGTGGGTCGATAATACTGCTTTTGCGATTCTTCTGTAGCAGCGAAGTGGCTATACGGGTCGTATCCACGAGGAGGGAGAGCGATGGAAGCTTGATGCGGCTTCTTTGTTCAAGAAAAGAGAAAGTACTTTGTTTCAAATAAAGAATTTGAAAATGGAAACAAGTTTGTTTCAAGAATAGTTTGAATTGATTTGTTGGTTTGTAAAAGTGATTTTCTTAATGGTAAAAACGCATAGCTAACTTTCTACTAAGTGCTTCCACTAATCTCTAAATTCTTGAAGATGTAGCCTCACAATGGAACATGGGCAAGCATACCCCTTATGCATATGAACTATTCACGCTAGAAATCGAATGAAGGTTCTTTCTTTAAACTTAGCTTAACGCGGCAAAAACTTGAACATTCTCTTATCAAGATCCAATTGAAGGCGAGAATAAGCGAAGAAATAAGTGCACTAATGGTATCAGCAAAGATTAATAGGAATATCTCTAACTTACGAATACAAATAAAGTTTACAGTCTATAGATCATCAAAACCGTCAAGTATGAAATATAAGAAAGGGAATACTTGTAAGTAAGTTAGAGTTAGAACCCTCGTCTTAAGATGTCATAGCTCTCATTTGCACAAGGCTTGTTTGACACTATTGACACATTTGGGTTATCAATCAAATTGTTAGAGATTAATGGGTTTGTAGTTAGTTAGCCATGCAATGAAAGAGTTAGTTAGACATGCTTAAGAAAAGAAACAACAAAAGAGAAGAGGTAAAGAGAGGGAGTATTACACTAAAACAAGAAAGTAAAAGCAAATAAAAAACACAAGTAAATGGAAAGAAGAAAGAGAAGTATTACTTGTATAAGCTTGTCACCTTCAAATACAACTTGTACACACACTCTCTCTCACTCTAATGGCTAAACTGACTAGAAGAAGAAGGAAACATAAAAACAACTACAACTCCAAGAAACAAAGTAACAACAACACTCTAAACTCTGGATATCTCGTTCTGAAGAACCCCTGGGGTATTTATTGGCACCAGGGGAAAGGGGGCCAGGGGGACAACCCATGGCCGAAAGCACGGGCGCGGCCGCGCTCGTGCGTCGCGTTTCCACGGCCCTGCCAGGGCGGCACGCGCCTGGCTTCCTGCTGCGTCCATCCCTTCTGTTCCCTGTCAGCTAGATCTCTAGATTCTGGATTTTATGCCCTAGGCTGACAAAATCTCCTCCCTAAGGTCAATGGCTACTTGGTAGGCCTTTAATCACCTATTAAATGGTGATTTAGGGTCTTCTTCTTCATTTGCACACCATGAACTTAGGATCAAGCAAGCAAAGGTTTATTTGCAAAATTTTATATTAAATAAGATCTGATAAAAATTATGCAAATTAGAGACTAATCAGATTGCACACACAAAATCCATAAAAAAAATAAAATAAAGTGTTAGTGTTCTCAAAATTCTTTTTTGAAAGAGAAGAATATTTGAAATATTTTTTAGAAAATCAAGTAATCTATAAGTCTTAGGATCACCAAATTATTCATTCCTATCTTAGTCTCGATGCAAATATTTATTATTAATTTAGATTAGGATTAAAACTAAATTTCTCAGTTAGTCTATTATTTTATCCTAAGTCAGATGCATCTTTGTGACCGTGAATTTTTTGACTCGGGATTCTTTAACTTCAATTCTTATGTCTTATATATCAATATGTGTGTGTATAACTTTTTTTTTGCAAGAAGTTAGAAGTATTACACTTCGTTTCCTTTAAGCACATTTTTTTTTAATATGTATAACTCATCTAATTTTCTTTTGTGTAAGTATCAAGGCTTCTTGAGGCTCCAATAGATTATTAAATATATTAATACATATATTATATTTTTTCTTTTTTTCAAACTGACCTAATTACCTTTCGTGTAAATATCAAGACTTTTTTAGGCCAAAACACCTCGCTAATCAATAATTAGGTTTCTTTTTATATATATAGTTTTCTTTTTTTTAAGGCACAAGAGTCATGTTTTGAATCCCCAGTGTGTTAAGTGTATAAAGTATGCATATTTCATCAAGGTAGAAATCAGGACTAAAATACTTTTTCAGTTTTTCCACCTAATCTTAGAAATCTGACAAATAATCTTATTTTGACTGAGTATTAAGAAATTTGAATTATAATTTTCCTATTCCATAAAAATAAATCAAGGTATTATTTTTTTCAAAAAGTTTTTTTTAAAAGAGAAAATTTGATAGTAAACCTACGTATGTTAGTATGTAAGTAAACTCTCCCCCACATCTATCTCATGCATTGTCCTCAATGTATGAATGTATGTATGTATGCATGGAATAAAGTGTAGAAAGAGGTGATGTTACCAATTTGCGGGGTTTTTTCCCTCGAGCTCGCTTTCCATCATTCCAATGTACTCTCTTTAATGATGAAATTGGAGAGGTCAATCTTTTTGTCATTTTTGTATTCATCCTCTCCATCTTGTTCATTACTTTTCTCAACTTCCTCCTATTCTTCTACCCTCCACCACTTTTCAAAAATTCATCCTCGTTATACATTTTAGTTGGCGCATAAAAAAATATGAATACCTAAAATTTTAAGCTCTTCCTCATACATCTCCTCAAAACTTGGATTGACCATATTTTTTGGAGGTATATAACCAAAGCATCCCTAATGGATTCATCCAAACAGTTAAGTTCATCTTCGAAGGGGTTTTTAAAGCTTTTGTCAATTTGAGGTGAAAATCACCTAGAGGGGGGTGAATAGGTGATAATGCTAATCAATGGACAAATTAAAAATTAAGAAGTAACAATCACCCAACAAGATTCACAAGATGAATGAAAGCAAGTAAATATGGCAATGATGATGATAAGCAAGTAATAAGTGCAAGAATGTAAACCAAACGCAAACACAAGGATATGTTATCGAGGTTCGAGCACCCAGCTCTACTCCCCGCCTTCCCCAGAAGGATTCTAGCTACTTCCACTATCACAAAGAAATCACAATTACACCGGAGTACCCAACTCCACAATCTCAATTACAAGCAATTTCTGAGTAGTCAAAAGACCACAAACTCTCTCTTTCAAAAGTCTCTTCCCTTACAAAAGGTCCTTAGAGAGCAATGAGTAGGAATGAAGCTCTTGTTGTAAGTGAAGAAAGAAAATTAAATCAGAGAGTATTTCAAAAACACTTCAGAAAATGAGAGAGAATTTTAGCACAAAAACCAATAAACAAAGCTCTTTTGAATGCCTTAAACTTTTGAATTTTTCTTGTAATAATTGTTGTAAACAATCTCTCCCCAAACACCCCTATTTATAGGAGAGGGCTAGGGTTAAGGGATAAAACATAATTAGGATTAATCAGAGAGTATTAGATTTGAAATATATCCCTTAAACCAATTTTAAACACAAAAGACAAAATTTAAAACAGCCCAGAAAATAGTCGTTTACTGTTCAACGGCTAGTCCGGTCGACCGGTCGGTCGACCGCCTATACAAAAATAGAGCCGTTACAGGCGACCGGTCGACCGCCCGGTCAACCCAACAAACCCGAGAGCAAAGCCATTGCAGTCAGGTCGACCGCCCCGTCGACCGGCAGACATGCACACTGATACGTGCATCTGTGAGAACCTCGGTCGACTAGTCCGGTCAACCGGACGACTGACATAGGCACGGTCGACTGGTGCGGTCGACCGGCTCAGGTCAAAAGTCAGGTTTAAAACACAATTTTGAAAAGACTTTGATTTTTATGAAAAATATCTTTAAATAGTAATAAGTATAAAACATAAAAATTGATTTGTAGGCAGAGGATTTTGTATAAAAATATTTTTGTACATTTTATAGAAAATCATCTTAGAAACAATATGTGCGCAATGATTGAGCTTCAAGCCTATCCATCATTCTTTAACAAAATTCTAAACCTATAAAACTAAAAATAAATCTTGTTGAGCAATCTTCAAGTCTTGAGCCATGCTATGCCTTGCTAGAGCCCCTTCTTCTATGTTTCTTCCTTGATATGCAATATGCCTTCTTTGCTTCATGAAACCTAGAAGTTGTTGCAATAGCTAAGCAATGGCCTCTAAATATGGTACTAACCTGAAACTTATCTTAAACAAACTCATTAGTACCAAATAGCACTAATTTGGTTTGTCATCATCAAAACTCAATAAATGGAGAGTGTAACCTTTTGGGCCAACAATCTCCCCCTTTTTGATGATGACAAAACAAGTAGGCTACAAGATAAAAATATAGGGGAGGAGAAAACTCCCCCTCAAATTATGCTATATAAAGAAAGCATTTAAACTCAAAACACAAGAATTCGTTGAAAACATAAAAACATATATTCTCTTGATACCAATTTAAACCAATAGAAACAATAATGAAAATCACATACTAACAAAACATATTCTCAAAACGCATGAAAACAATGAAAATCACATACTAACAAAACACATTCTCAAAACGCATGAAAACAAAACAAGACACCAAAAACATATATAAACTCATATAAACTCATATGGAACCAAGACTATATAAATTTATTTTTATCATGCACTAACTTATTCTCCCCCTTTTTGTCATACATCAAAAAGGGTTAGGAATCACATGTTTAATCAATAATACAAACATTAAGTTCTCCACAAATAAACGAAAATCTAGCAAAATCAAGAGGTTTAGTAAAAATATCGGCTAGTTGCAAATCCGTAGAAACATAATCAATATCTATATCTCCTTTCTCAAAATGATCTCTAAGAAAGTGATATCTAATCTCAATGTGCTTGGTCTTACTATGTTGATTTGCATTCTGAGTCATGTGTATAGTACTAGTATTATCACAAAATATTTTTATATGATCAAAATGCAAATCAAAATCAAGGAGAGTATGTTTCATCCAAAGGACTTGTGCACAACAAGCCCCCGCGGCAACATACTCCGCCTCGGCGGTTGAGAGTGCTACGGAATTTTGTTTCCTAGAGGACCAAGAAACAAGACAATTACCAAGAAATTGACATGTCCCACTAGTACTCTTTCTATCTACTCTATAACCCGCAAAGTCGGCATCCGAAATCTCCGGTTTTCGGATACCATAGACCCATCCCAATAGTGCCCTTAATATAACGAATAATGCGTTTTATCGCAATAAGATGGGACTCTTTAGGACACGATTGAAATCTAGCACAAAGACACACACTAAACATGATATCCGGCCTACTTGCCATTAAATATAAAAGACTTCCTATCATGCTTCTATATAATTTAATATCAACATCTTTATCATGGTCATCTTTATCAAGCTTGGTTGTAGTTGCCATGAGAGTGTTGCAAGTCTTTGAGCCTTCAAGTCCAAACTTCTTTACGAGTTCCTTTGCGTACTTGGCTTGACTTATGAACTTCCCGTTTTGCAATTGCTTGATTTGGAGTCCAAGGAAGAAATTGAGCTCACCCATTGAAGACATTTCAAATTCAAGTTGCATGACCTTTTCAAAATCCTTGCATAAAAGCTCATTAGTAGAACCAAAAATTATATCATCTACATAAATTTGCACAATTAATATATCATTATCAACATGCTTAGTAAATAGAGTTGTGTCTACTTTACCTTTAACAAAATCATTTGAAATTAGAAAACTAGAAAGCCTTTCATACCAAGCTCTAGGAGCTTGTTTCAATCCATATAAAGCTTTATCAAGTTTGAAAACAAAATCGGGATGAACATGATCAACAAAACCGGGAGGTTGAGAAACATAAACTTCTTCATTAATAAAACCATTCAAAAATGCACTTTTCACATCCATTTGAAAGAGTTTAAAATTTTTGAAAGATGCAAAAGCTAGTGTCATCCGTATGGCTTCAAGCCGTGCTACGGGTGCAAAGGTCTCCTCAAAGTCAATTCCCTCAACTTGAGTGTAACCTTGGGCCACTAACCTAGCTTTATTCCTAATGACATTTCCGGACTCATCCATCTTGTTTCTAAAGATCCACTTAGTACCAATTATTGGTCTATCGTGGGGCTTAGGAACAAGGTGCCAAACTTGGTTGCGCTCAAATTGATTGAGTTCCTCTTGCATGGCAAGCAACCAATATGGGTCCGTCTCGGCTTCGAGAATGCCTTTGGGTTCAAAATGAGAAATGAAAGCGAAGTTACCACATAGGTCATGGAGTTTGGAGCGTGTTGTGACTCCTTTAGATGCATCACCCAAGATGAGCTCCTTAGGATGATTTGTAGCGTATCTCCAAGCTTTAGGAAGCGGTTGAGAGCTTTCCTCTTTATCCTCTTGAACATCACCAATTGATTCTTGCTTTTCTTCTTGAGCGGGTGAGTCCTTCAAGGATAGTCTCTCCATGTCTTCACCTAATGGTTCAATCTCTACAACATTCTCAACAACCACATTAGATTCTTCAAACTTAACATGCATGGTTTCTTCAATAGTAAGTGAAGATCTATTAAAAATTCTATATGCTTTGCTAGTAGAAGAATATCCAACAAAGATAGCTTCATAAGCCTTGGCATCAATTTACCCAAATTCTCTTTAGTATTTAAAACAAAACACTTGCATCCAAAAACTTTAAAATATGCAACATTAGGTTTTCTAGAATGATACATTTCAAAAGATGTTTTGGAAGAATTCTTACACACATAAATACGATTTGAAATATAGCATGCGGTGTTTACGGCCTCGGCCCATAAATATTGAGGGAGGTCATATTCACTTATCATTGTCCTAGCCATCTCTTGAAGTGTTCTATTTTTCCTTTCTACTACTCCATTTTGTTGTGGAGTCCTAGGACAAGACATTTCATGCTTGATTCCCTTTTCATCACAATAAGTCATGAAGAGTTGGTTAACAAACTCACCACCTCTATCACTCCTTATTCTCAAAATCGAAAAACCCTTTTCTTTTTCAACTCTTTTTCGAAAAATTTTGAAATGAGAAAATGTTTGATCTTTACTTTGCAAAAAGAAAACCCAAGTGAAACGGGAAAAATCATCAACTAAAACAAATGCAAATCTACTACCATTTAAACTTTTAGTTTGTGTTGGTCCAAAAAGATCCATATGAAATAGTTCTAAGGGCCTAGTAGTCATGATATCCTTAATTGGTTTGAAGGAAGACTTGGTTTGTTTCCCAAGTTGGCACGCACCACAAATGCGGTCTTTCTCAAACTTCAAGCAAGGTATACCCTTTACTAAATCTTTAGAATTAATTCTAGCAAGATGGTCAAAAGATGCATGTCCTAATCTTCTATGCCAAACCCAAGAATTTTCATCAAAAGCATTCAAGCATTTAGTAGAACAATCTAAATTAAGCATGTCAACGATATAAACATTATTGTCACGAAAACCGGTAAGAATACAAACATCAGATTTAACATCAAAAATCTTGCAAGAAGAATCATCAAAAACAACTTTAAGTCCACGGTCACAAAGTTGACTAATGCTAAGCAAATTATGTTTCAAACCATCTACTAAAACAACATTCTCTATAATAGGAGATGAACCAATTTGAATGTTACCTATACCGATGATAGTTCCTTTGGAGTCATCCCCGAAGGTGACGGAGCCACCTTCCATGTACCTTGATAGGGTTGTAAAGTTATTGATATCCCACGTCATATGTCTTGAACAACCACTATCAAGGTACCACCGCTCCCTACGTCTTGGAGCCTTGGTGTGTACCTACATCAAATAATTTAGGACTTGATTTTGGTACCCACATTTTCTTGGGTCCTAGGGGTTAGTTTCATTAACCCAAACAAGATTATTTGATCTATTAACTTGGTCATAGCAAAATTTAGCTAAATGTCCATTCTTACCACAATATGTGCATCTATATACTCTACCATATTTGAAAGCATAATGAGTGTGTGATTTGTGAGCATGAGAGTTGTGAGCATGAAAAGATTTAGCATGTGTAGTGTGAGCATGTGAATTTTTAGCATGAGAGGTGTGCTTTTTGGAAAACTTTTCTTCAAGTTTCTTAGTGTTAAAAGCACAATCTTTCAAAACTTTTTCAAAATCAACCATTTTAGTTTTTAAAGAGGAAATTTCTTTATCATCAACAATAGGAGACTTTCCCTTACAAGAAACCTTGTAGGCATTAAACTCATTTTGAATAGAAATAAGATTAGAAGAAATATCATCCTTTTCTTTAGAAACCATAGCAAGTTGATTTTTGAGAAAAGCAACTTCCTTTTGCAATTTTAAGCATTCAAGTTTCTTGTTATCATAAGTTTCGGAAAGTTCAACAAAAGCATGTACAAGAACTTCCTTACTTAATTCATCATCTTCATCATCATGAGATTGAGGGGTTACCTTAGGAGTGTTTGCCATGAAACACATGTTCGCCGTATCCACCTCTTCTTCGGACTCGCTTTCTGAATCCCACGTTGCCTTGTATGCTTTCTTTTCCTCCGACTTCTTTGGCTTGAAGGAGGAGTCATCTTCTTCTTAAACTCCGGGCAACCCGCCATGATATGTCCGGGTTTGCGGTAATTGTAGCAAATGATCCTTCTCTCCTCTTTGCCTTCAAATTTTCTCCGGAAGTTGAGCTTGTTCTTCCGGTACATCCTCCTGACATTCCGCACAAGTAGAGTTAGCTCCTCATCTTCTTCTTCGTCTTCTTCATCGTCATCATTGGTGGATGAAGTCTTGAAGGCTATGGATTTCTTCTTTGAAGTAGTGGCCTCTTCTCTTGCCTTCTTCTCCATCTCATGGGTCTTTAGGTTCCCAATGAGACTAATGAGGTCTATCTCGTCCTTGTCGTTCAATTCTTTTAAGGTGGTGGCCTTTATCTCCCATGAAGACGGAAGAGACCGAATCACTTTCCGCACCTTTTGATCGTTGGAGATGTCATCACCTAAGGAAGAAAGACCATTAGTGATTTTAGTAAATCTTGTAATCATACTATCAATAGACTCATCATCAATCATTTTAAATGACTCATATTGGGACCTCAAGAGATCTATCTTAGCTCTCTTGACTTGTGAAGTCCCTTCGTGTGTGACCAATAAGTGTTGCCAAATCTCATAGGCGGATTGGCAATGAATTACCCGTGTAAGGTCATTCTCATTCAAGGCGGTTAATAGGGAGTTTTGGGCCTTGGAGTTAGCCTCGTATTCTCTAAAGTTGAAGTCGGTCCAAGTGCTCTCATCACCATCGGGTGCTACATAGGGTTTGGTCAAGGACTTGGCCACTAAGCTACCCAAAGATTGCAAAAATATAGTCATCCTAACCTTCCAAATAGGGAAATTAAGTCCATCAAATTTAGGAGGGGTTTTAATATTATCGGCCATGTTTACTAGTGTATGAATGTATGAATGAAAATGTTGATTAGCAAATTTTAAGGATCTCTCTATGGATGTTAAGCCAAAACCTAGAGTCCAAGCTTTGATACCAATTGAAAATCACCTAGAGGGGGGGTGAATAGGTGATAATGCTAATCAATGGACAAATTAAAAATTAAGAAGTAACAATCACCCAACAAGATTCACAAGATGAATGAAAGCAAGTAAATATGGCAATGATGATGATAAGCAAGTAATAAGTGCAAGAATGTAAACCAAACGCAAACACAAGGATATGTTATCGAGGTTCGAGCACCAGCTCTACTCCCTGCCTTCCCCAGAAGGATTCTAGCTACTTCCACTATCACAAAGAAATCACAATTACACCGGAGTACCCAACTCCACAATCTCAATTACAAGCAATTTCTGAGTAGTCAAAAGACCACAAACACTCTCTTTCAAAAGTCTCTTCCTTACAAAAGGTCCTTAGAGAGCAATGAGTAGGAATGAAGCTCTTGTTGTAAGTGAAGAAAGAAAATTAAATCAGAGAGTATTTCAAAAACACTTCAGAAAATGAGAGAGAATTTTAGCACAAAAACCAATAAACAAAGCTCTTTTGAATGCCTTAAACTTTTGAATTTTTCTTGTAATAATTGTTGTAAACAATCTCTCCCCCAAACACCCCTATTTATAGGAGAGGGCTAGGGTTAAGGGATAAAACATAATTAGGATTAATCAGAGAGTATTAGATTTGAAATATATCCCTTAAACCAATTTTAAACACAAAAAGACAAAATTTAAAACAGCCCAGAAAATAGCCGTTTACTGTTCAACGGCTAGTTCGGTCGACCGGTCGGTCGACCGCCTATACAAAAATAGAGCCGTTACAGGCGACCGGTCGACCGCCCGGTCGACCCAACAAACCCGAGAGCAAAGCCATTGCAGTCAGGTCGACCGCCCGATCGACCGGCAGACATGCACACTGATACGTGTATCTGTCAGAACCTCGGTCGACTAGTCCGGTCGACCGGACGACTGACATAGGCACGGTCGACTGGTGCGGTCGACCGGCTCAGGTCAAAAGTCAGGTTTAAAACACAATTTTGAAAAGACTTTGATTTTTATGAAAAATATCTTTAAATAGTAATAAGTATAAAACATAAAAATTGATTTGTAGGCAGAGGATTTTGTATCAAAATATTTTTGTACATTTTATAGAAAATCATCTTAGAAACAATATGTGCGCAAAAACGTGTGTGATTGAGCTTCAAGCCTATCCATCATTCTTTAACAAAATTCTAAACATATAAAACTAAAAACAAATCTTGTTGAGCAATCTTCAAGTCTTGAGCCATGCTATGCCTTGCTAGAGCCCCTTCTTCTATGTTTCTTCCTTGATATGCAATATGCCTTCTTTGCTTCATGAAACCTAGAAGTTGTTGCAATAGCTAAGCAATGGCCTCCAAATATGGTACTAACCTGAAACTTATCTTAAACAAACTCATTAGTACCAAATAGCACTATTTGGTTTGTCATCATCAAAACTCAATAAATGGAGAGTGTAACCTTTTGGGCCAACATGAGGTTCTTGAGTTATATTTTTAAAGGATTGATCGTTTGTTGGTTCATTGAATGTGAAGATACTTAAATTAAGCTTCCTTCTCTCAAAGGGAACTGTAGACGTAACATTCTTAAGACATGTTTTCTCACCACTATAATCGCACTCATCCTTAAATAATATATTAAGAAATAGAGGCTCATCTTCACAAACATCCTCACAATAAAATTCAATTGTTTCATTAGGAGGTGTATGTGTATCTAAAATATCTTGAAATTCTTCATCCAAATACAAAGATTTATCATCACATTTGTCCTCACTATACGACTCAACTTGCTCCCTATAAGATGAATATTCGGCCAATTGCTGTCTAATTAGTTTGCCTTGATATCGACGATAGTCATTTAATTCGTATACTTCCTTATTGGGTTCATTATTGAACTCATTTGCTTCATGAAGATGAACACGATTTAGAATTGACATGGGTTTTCCACTTTGGACCTTTTTCATTCTATCTCGATTGATGTATTCCCGAATTAACATAGTTTTATTTGATTTTAGATCAATAACAAGTTGAGTAGAAAATGAATCCTTCTCTTGCGAAATCGCTAACTCATTAGCCATCATCTCTAGGTGGGCCCAGTGTGAAACATTGCTACTTAGCATTTGGTGTGAAATTTGTGGTCCTCCACCTCAACTTGTGAAAGTTGATAGCTCTCTTGATCTTAATCAAGAGTTTGGGTTAAAATGGGTTGATTTAGAAGAGTTTCTATTCTCTTGAGAGACTTTTCCAAGGTACTCTAATAGAATTATAGTCCGTCTTCTAGTTTGTCTAGTCGTCTACACATTTTCTCCTGCTCATAATCAAATTTCCAAGAAGGAAGTATTAGTTCAGTGTAGGACCAATTGGACTGAGTGTTTGTATAGGATTGGTCCCATGCAGAGTCAGAATAATTCCAACCCCCTGAATTGAAATTTGAAGGATAAGGTTCGCTCGTAGGTCCTTGAAATGAGTGAAACTGATTTGAACCTCGTCCTAACGAATACCCTATCGAGGGAAGAATGAGATGAATTATTACAATAATTGCACCAAATGAGTAGATAAGATGTAAAAGATGAGTGGGCGGGTTGAGTGTTAAAGTTCAAAAAAGAGGTTAGTAGATGGAAAGATAGATTTGGCTTCTAAAATGAATTGTACCCAAATGAATTTGGATAGGCCATGTGGAATTTTTTTTATGATTTTAATTAGATTTAGGTGATGACTTAGTCCTAATCAATCTAGATGTAATTAGGTCTCTTGACCACACTGACATGCATAATCAATTCAAACCAAGATCACACCAAAAGTCAAAGTTAAATCAATCAAGCCTACTCTAAGGTAGACTAAGACCTAAACAACTCTTAACTTTAGATTATCCGTGAGTGGTATATTGCCGAATCGGACCACGAGTTAATCGGCCAGATAGATAATAAGATTGGTGAGAAGTATCCGTCAAAGATGGGCCTAATTATGCCAAACCACCAACCTTCAAGGTTTGCCTCTCAATCCCCTACCTAGTCACTGATTTGACAAGAGTCAAATTCGAACAACTTCCTTCTTAGGTCAATCTCTTAGTGAGTCTGATAAGTCCTTAAGGCCAATGTCTATTCAAATTTTAAATGCTGGTTTAGGTTGTGAGTGAGGGGATGTTATTTATGGGTCAAGGAAGGGTAATGACTTCCCCACCTTATCTTGTTAGGGGTTTTGCACTTAAGTTGATTTTGTACAAGTGTGCCAAACAATAGAATAGTATCACTTAATGTAATTAAATCACCACTATTATTTCCTAATCTAGATGCTATGTGACTCACCTCGATCTCCAGCACTCTTCGACAGTAATTGAAATTTTAAAATAAAAATAGACAAATGCCTAGATGCAAGTCCATCTGGTTTTTAAATTTCAATCACGAGTTATGTTATTGTTAGAAACAATGTTCATATACGTTACAGTAAAATCAAACAACTGCAGCAGATACAAAACTCAGGTTCAATAACTACAGAAGAAAGCAAAAACCCTAACTCACAGGGATAGCTGCGTTTTCGAGGCTTTGGCCGCGTTTGCACAGCTTTTATGAAGCTTATGGTGTTTCTGCCTTCTGGGGCAGTGGCTATGAATTACTTCTAATCCTTTGTAGATGCCAACTTCTTGTAACTATACCTGTACACAAAAATAGAAAAGAATTTAGTTAGAAAATAATGTATATCATTCCCTCCTCGGCAATGGCGCCAAAATTTGATTGTCAAAAAGAATACATAGAATATGAAAAGTGTATATGCTAGGTTTTGACTCTGAATCATTCAAAATTTAACCATGTAGTGAGGACTATACTGGTTGAACCTCAGGGAGAGATGCGATGAAAGCGTTTCGTTATTATTGTTTTCTTACGCCTTCTTTTGTTTAGAAAGTTTAAAGAAAGAGATAGGTTGAAAGATGTTTGGTTTTGATATTAATTTAAAGAAAGATCACAACCTACTAATAATCTACCATTATAAATAAATAATACTAATTAGAGATTACTTTCACGCTAAACCCTAAACATGATAGATTAGTCTAGAATTCAAGCAAAATGCATAAGACAAATAACAAAGTTCTAATTGAAATAGCACTAGTTAAAATTTAACATTAAAATATCAATACAATGGTCAACTATAAATTAAGAAAATAGTTAAAGAGTACTAGCAAGTAGTTGACCTAATTATCATCATCATGTGCCTTAAAGATAAACCTAGGGTTTAAGCATGCATGAAATTTAATTGGGTTCTCTATTCAATACTATAGGTCCATGGTAGTGTTATTATCAAGTCATGAAAGGTGGATTTAGTTAGTCATGGTGGAAGAGAAACGAAGCAAGATTTTTGAATAAGAAGATTGGATGAAATAAAGAAGCAAAATAAAGAATAAAATATAAGTAATTAATAAAGGAGATATGAAAAGAACCAAAGCACCCTGTGTTAATCTGTCACCTCGAATTACAATGGCTCCTTCCTCTTACAAATCTTCTTCAAAGTAAAAGAAATTTGAAAATTAAATTGAAAATTCGGAAAGAAAAAAGATCTAAAGAAATTTCTAAGCTTGAGCTTCTGAGATGCCTCTCCTCTGTTGCTCTTCAGGGTGTATTTATAAGAGATCCTAAAAGTAGAGTCCCAGTGGAAGACCTTCCCCAAAACTTGACGCACGCGGCCACAGGGTAGCCGTGTTTTCATGGCAAAAAAGGGGTTGTTGTTGGCCCAAAAGGTTACACTCTCCATTTGTTTAGAGTTTTGATGATAACAAAAGAAATAAGAGCTATTTGGTACTAATTAGTTTGTTTAAGATAAGTTTCAGGTTAGTACCATATTTGGAGGCCATTGCTTAGCTATTGCAAGAACTTCTAGGTTCATGAAGTAAAGAAGGTGTTTTGCACATCAAGAAAGGAACATAGAAGAGAAGGCTCTAGAAAGGCATTGCATGGCTCAAGACTTCAAGATTGCTCAAGATATATCATTAGATTTGTTTCTAGTTTTGTAGTTTTGTTAAGGAATAGTGAATAGGTTTTGAAGCTCTATCACACACGTTTTTGTGCACATCTCATATTCAAATATATTTCCTATAATATGTACAAAAATAGTTTGTATACAATCTTCAGCCTACAAACTCTTTTTTTTAACCATTAAATATATCTCTATTCAAAACTATTTTGTTTAAAATAGATTTCTCCTCAAAATTCTGTTTTTGTTTTGGCTTTTGACCTGAGCCGGTCGACCGCCAGGGTCGACCGACCCTATGTCAGGTCAAGCCGGTCGGCCGACCCAGTCGACCGGGGTTCTGGCAGCAGTGCGTATCAGTGTGCACGTTTCACGGTCGACCCGGACGGTCGACCGAGACATGCCTGACTGACAGACTTCTGCTCTCTGTATTTTTGGGTCGACCGGGCGGTCGACCGTCAGCCTGCAACGGCTATTTTTTTGAACTAGCGGTCGACCGGGCCGGTCGACTGAGGTAGTCGTTTGAATAGTAACGGCTATTTCCTAAGTTGGTTTATTTTTTATCCTTTTCTCACTTAAGTGTGTTTAAATGACATGTTTTGGTTTTAATACTTTCTGATTAGCCTTAAATATGTTTTATCTCTAAACCCTAGCCCTCTCCTATAAATAGGGGTGTTTGGGGAGAAGTTCATTTACCAATTAATTACAAGAAAAATTTGCAAAAGTTTCAAAAGTTTAAGGCATTCAAAAGAGCTTTGTTTCTCGATTTTTGTGCTGAAATTCTCTCTCATTTTCTGAAGTGTTTTCAAGAACTCTCTGATTTCTTTTTCTTTTCTCCTTACACACAAGAGCTTCATTCCTACTCATTGTTCTCTAAGGACCTTTGTAAGGGAAGAGAATTTTGCAAGAGAGAGTTTGTGGTCTTTTGACTACTCGGAGATTGCTTGTACTTGAGATTGTGGAGTTGGGTACTCCGGTGAATTTGTAACATCTTTGTGATAGTGAAAGTGGTTGGAATCCTTCTGGGGAAGGCGGGGAAGTAGAGCTGGGTGCTCGAACCTCGATAACAATTCTCGGTGTTTGCGTTTGGTTTACTTGCTCTTATTTCTTGCTCTATTGTCATTGCTCTTATTACTTGCTCTCTACGTTCATTGCTATATTCACTTGCTTTGTGAGATTGTTGCATCATAAATTTCAAATTGTGCATTGATTAGCATTATCACCTATTCAACCCCCCTCTAGGTGATTTTCAATTGGTATCAGAGCTTGGACTCTAGGTTTTGGCTTAACATCCATAGAGAGATCCTTAAAACTTACTAATCAACATTTACATTCTTCATTCATTCACTAGTAAACATGGCCGACAACATCAAAACCCCTCCTAAATTTGATGGACTTAATTTCCCTATTTGGAAGGTTAGGATGACTATCTTTTTGCAATCCTTAGGTAGCTTAGTTGCTAAATCCTTGACCAAACCCTATGTTGTACCCGATAGTGATGAGAGCACTTGGGCCGACTTCACCTTTAGAGTATATGAGGCTAACTCCAAGGCCCAAAACTCCCTATTAACCGCCTTGAATGAGGATGACCTTACACGGGTAATTCATTGCCAATCCGCCTATGAGATTTGGCAACATTTATTGGTCACACACGAGGGGACTTCACAAGTTAAGTGAGCTAAGATAGATCTCTTAAGGTCCCAATATGAATCCTTTAAAATGATTGATGAAGAATCTATTGATTGTATGATTACTAGATTTACTAAAATCACCAATGCTCTCTCTTCTTTAGGTGATGACATCTCTAATGACCAAAAGGTGCGAAAAATGATTCGGGCACTTCCTACATCATGGGAGATCAAGGCCACCACCTTGAAAGAATTGAACGACAAGGATGAGATGGACCTAATTAGTCTCATTGGGAACTTAAAGACCCATGAGATGGAAAAGAAAGCAAGAGAAGAGGCCGCTCCACTAAAGAAGAAACCATAGCCTTCAAGTCTTCATCCACTCTTGAAGACGATGAAGAAGATGAAGAAGAAGATGAGGAGCTATCACTACTTGTTCGCAATGTGAAGAGAATGTACCGGAGGAACAAGCTCAACTTTCGAAGGAAATTTGAAGGCAAAGAGGAGAGAAGAATTATATGCTACAATTGCCGAAAACCCGGACATATCATGGCCGATTGCCCGGAGTTCAAGAAGAAGATGACCTCCTCCTTCAAGCCAAAGAAACCGGAAGAAAAGAAAGCGTACAAGGCAACTTGGGATTTGGAAAGCGAGTCTGAGGAAGTGGCGGATATAGCGAATATGTGTTTCATGGCAAACACACCAAAGGTAACCCCTCAACCTCTTGATGATGAAGATGATGAATTAAGTAAAGAAGATCTTATTCATGCCTTTGTTGAACTTTCAGAAACCTAAGATAATAAAAAGATTGAATGCTCTAAATTAGAAAAGGAAGTTGCTTTTCTTAAAAATCAACTTGCTATTATTTCTAAAGAAAAAGATGAAATTTCTTCAAATCTCATTTCTACCCAAAATGAATTTAGTGCTTACAAAGTTGCTTGCAAAGCAAAATTCCCTAAGATTGATGAAAAAGAAATTTCTTCTTTAAAAACTAGAATTGTTGATTTTGAAAAGACTTTAAAGATTGTGCTTTTAACACTAAGAAACTTGAAGAAATGTTTTCCAAAAAGCACACCTCTCATGCTAAAGATTCACATGTTAAGATTCCTCATGCTCACACTATACATAACACTTCTCATGCTAAATCTTCTCATGCTCACAATTCTCATGCTCACAAATCACACACTCACTATGCTTTTAAATATGGTAGAGTGTATAGATGCACATATTGTGGTAAGAATGGACATTTAGCTAAATTTTGTTATGACCAAATAAATAGAACCAATAATCTTGTTTGGGTTAATGAAACTAACTCTTTAGGACCCAAGAAAATGTGGGTACCAAAATCAAGTCCTAAATTATTTGATGTAGGTACACACCAAGGCTCCAAGACGTAGGGAGCGGTGGTACCTTGATAGTGGTTGTTCAAGACACATTACGTGGGACATCAATAACTTTACAACCCTATCAAGGTACGAGGAAGGTGGCTCCGTCACCTTCGGGGATGACTCCAAGGGGAATATCATCGGTATAGGTAACATTCAAATTGGTGCATCTCCTATTATAGAAAATGTTGTTCTTGTTGATGGTTTGAAACATAATTTGCTTAGCATTAGTCAACTTTGTGACCGTGTGATCGAAGGGGAAACTAGCACTCAAAAATGCGTATTATTTGAAATCAATTAAAAGCTCGAATGTGCTAATGTACCCTCGATACTTCCCTTATAGCATTGGCTTAACGGGTCGAATCTACAGGGAAGGGAGGCGATAGAAGCATTGACAGTTTCTATTCCCGTCGTTTGTTAACAATTCTTCTTTGTTGAAAGAATGAAAAAGAAAGTGAAAAGAAAAGAAAAGGAAATCCAGAATGTGGTAGGTGAGGAGAGCAATGAAAACGTCGAAGAAAACCAAAATAGAAGTGGTTTGGAAAACAAAATAGAAAATAGAATTGAACAAAGATGAACTAAGAAGGATGGTAAAAACACTGATGAAAAGATAAAAGAGTTGCCTTTAAAAACAAAGAAAAAGAAACCTCATGGCTACTAACTACTAAATACTCCACTAACCATGCTAACCTCTTCGAGATAGTTGCCTCACATTTTGATCCTTGGCCATCACAATCCTTGGCTCCAAGAGGCGGTACAAAGCATGGCTCATGGATGGTTCATCACATTCAAAACTTTACATCAAGAACAAGCTAATACAAGCATCACTCATTACACTACTAGCATGAAATAAAAGAGCATGAAATAAAATAGAGTTAGCTTGGTTAGCAAGTTAGCAAGTTAGCAAGTTAGATGTTAGAACACATCATCTTTGGCCATCAATGGCTCTTGCAAGAACAAGGCCTTGTAGAGGCAACCCGATTCATGTGGATTATCAAGTAAGTGGTTAGATGGTTAGTGGTTAGTAGTTAGATTGCCATGAGAAGAAAAACTAGCAAGAAATCATGTAGAAGGTGAAGGAGATTACATTGGAAGAGAAAGGAGGCATCTTTACATAGAGTGTCACTCTCTATTACATCAATCCCTTACTTTCTCTCTCTAGAAATCACTCAGCCCTACTACAATGATCTAAGAAAAAAATGAAAAATACAAGAAATGAAGAACACTCACCTACACTACTCCTAAAATCTGCACCTACTCCTAAAAATGAAGACTGCTCTCGGTTTGGGCCATTGCAGGGGTATTTATAGGCCTCAGAAGCATCCAGAAGACGAGACGGGGCCACGCGTCGAAAATCGACGCATGGCTCCACTACTTTGCCGCGGATCCGCAAGGATTGCCGCGGATCCGCGGCAATACCAGGAACATAGGTCCCTGGTTTTGGTCCGTGGCTCCGTCTAGCTTCGAGAATGTTCAGGGTATATCCCGTTTCTGGTAATTTCGCCCGAATATTCGTCTGACAGCGCAGGAGGCTAGATTCGATGTATCTTCTAGATAATCCATTGCTTGGCCTCCAAGTAATGCGGGATTAATTACCATAAATTGGGAAGAATTAGGCTCTTATTCCATCTTTGCCCTTGGACTTTGGATCTACCTGCAATAAAGACCAAAACACGGTTTAGATCGACAATTTATTCATAAAGCGGTGAGAGAATGCGACATAATAATGCAGAATTGTAGACTAATCACACCCCCACACTTATTCTTTTGCTCGTCCCGAGCAAAACAAGAAAAGAAAAACTATACTACAAAGGTTATTACACCACTTTCGCAGGTGACACGATTGCACTGAGCACGTGCAACAAGCCGTTAAACCTCTAGGTTACCCTAGAGGAGGAGTGTTGTCTCCTGAGGGTTTTCAGCGGATTGCACCCACAAAATCCATAAAGAAAGAAGACAAATGTTAGTATTTTGAAAACACATTTTGAAAGAGAGACAAGTTTTCGAACTATTTTTGCAAAAATATAAGTGATCTAAGGTCATAAGTACACCACAAATCAATCTTCCTTAAACTTAGTCTCTATGCAAGATCTTGTCTTCAATTAAGGTAAGAATTCAAAATTGGATTGAATATTTTATCTTTCATAAAACCTAGATAATATGCACATTGTGATAGTGAAAATTTCTGGGATTTCAACTCCAACCATCAAGCCATTTATTTATATTTATATTCTTTTCTTTTTTTTCTTTTTTTTTTCTTCCCTTAGTTTTCTTAGGCTTTCTAGTTCACCCATGTAATGAGCCTATAACCGATGACTCCCAGACCAGACGGTTTTAGGGCACCAGATGAGAAAACATCCCTCGGGTTAAAGGACTCGAGTAAACAAGGCCACAAAACTAAGGGGGATTATTTGATTATTTTGACCACCGTTAGGCGTGAACAATCATGCTTCTTGAGGCATAATTATCCAGCTTAATAAGTGTTGTTTTCTTTTGACCACCGTTAGGCGTGAATAATCATGCTTCTTGAAGCATAATTATCCAGCTTAATAAGTGATATTTTATTCACATATATTTTTTCTTTTTATTTGTGATTGATGCTAAACCTGCACAAAAAATACGAGATTATAGAATTTAAGAAAGGAGATGTGCAAGTGCTCAATTCTTCCGCTATAGTAAGTGGCTATGCGGGTCGTGATCCACAAGGAGGGTTTGCGATGGAAGCTTTACAGTTTTTATTGAAATCGTTATGAATATAAGCAAAAGTTCTTCTCTGTTTTTAAAGTTAAGAAAAAGAAAAAGAAAGTTATAGTTAAAGTTAGAAGAATATGAAAGATGAAGAGGGTGAAAAAATCAGAAAACGGCGAAAGAAAGCGACAAGGAGGTGAAAAGGATGATTTAGAAGAGGTATTGTGTTTTAATTTACAGAAATGAAAGAAAAAAATAAAAAACAATTGCTTACCTTCTTTTCGTCAAAAGCTTACCTTGAGTCTTCAGCGACGATTTTACCTTGAAGTGGAGGCATTCAGCGCATAACCCATAAGATTTGAGTATTGGTCTTCGTCCACATTACATCATCAAGACTACTTCAAGAATGAAATGATACAGAGAGAGACTCTATTCCATCGTCATGAGCTATCGGTGGCACTCACAATGGCAAGGCTCTTTCGATGCTTTTAGACTCACTTGGAAGACGATTGTACGAAAACGAAAAGTAAAATAGAAAAGAAGAAGAAGGAGAAGACTAAAAAGAAGTATAAACACAAAAAGAACATCGATTCGATTTCATTACAATCAAAGAAAAGAAATAAGTCTTACACCGGTGTCACTCCAGCTCAAGCTTCAGTCTTGTTCTTCGATGAAAGTCGATCTCCTCTGAATTACATAAATGAAAACTAAAATTACATAAAAAGAAAGGCTAAAAACCTAAACCTAGAAATGAAAAGCTTGGCTAAGTCCTATCTCTGCATCGTCCTCCCTTTTGCCTTTGAGTGCAGGTATTTATAGGAGAAATGGAGAGGGTAGAGGTGGATATTCAGTTCTGATCTGCAGTTTGTTGGCGTGTTGATTGCTGAATATCACTTAACAACTGACAGAATTAGAAATAATGATCAACATAAGAGTTGTAGCTCTGTCAGTCTGTTTCTGGATCATTGAATCATCAGAATTGAGATTCTGTAGCAAAAGTTATGATTCGAATACTAAAATGTATCCAGTCAGAATCTGAATCAAACTTGCTTGATCTTTGCTTCAACCGATCGATTCTGAGAGGATTCTTCTCAACCAGTTTTTAACTTCTTGATTTTGCCCTGATTTACTGAGTGTGAATTAATTCTGAGTTAATTCAGAATTTTGGTGGGCTTTGGGCTCATTTCTCTTCATCTCCTTAAAGAATGGGCCTGCAAATAAATTAAGCAATTAATTAGGACAATACAGGCTTTTATTCTAAAATAAGTATGAAAATATGATATTAAATATGCAACATTAGCGACCAATCAATTTGCTTTTTTTTTATGACATTTTAGGTCTTTGTTTCCATCCCAAAAATGTGTAAGTGTGAAGTGCATACTATCTAAGGCAAAATATTCAAGATAAAATTATCTCCCCAATTTATCTTACTTAGCCTATAATTTAAACAAGATCCATTATTTCGACTAGGTTTAAGATGTCATAATTAAGGCTTTCTTAATTTCTCAGATAAGCTTAATTTTCTTAAAAATAGATCAAAACTTTGTCTCTTATTTCAAAAAGTTTTTAAAGAAAGAGAAAATTCCTATACAAAAGGGAAGATTTGAAAAGTATCCTAAAAGAAGTGTAAAAGAAAGAAAATCTAAAAACTCTAAGTTAGTAAACCCTCCCCCACACTTATCTCATGCATTGTCCTCAATGCATCGTGATATATGTATGCATGAAACAAATAGAGAGGGAAGGAAAAAATTACCTCAAGGTGGTGGTTCCGGTGGCGGTCTGATTGGTCCACGAAAGGCGGCCCAATCATTCTTGCGTGGAGTCCGGAGGAACCCACCAGAAACCTCCATGATACAACCCACTAGAAAGATGTATGCATGTGTGATTTTTATTAAAAATTTTACCCCATCTAATTTCCAAATTTCAAAATAATTTTGGAGTTAAAATTTTCAAAATCCTTGTCCCAGAATGGAATGATTGATTTGGACTCAGGAAGTACAGGAACTAATATCGACTCAGAAAAATGACTCAAGTCAAGTAAAGGTTCGGGAGTCGAGATCGGTTCAGGAAGTGGGTCCAAATCAAGAAGATGAAGCTTAAGTCCACATTCATTTCCCCATGATGGAATGTGACTTTCTAAGAGTGGTGATTCAAGTTCAGGAATGACAGGTATGGGAATCAAAACTGACTCTAAAATGTTGCTCAAATTGGGTAACATAACAGGAGTCAATAGTGATTCGGGAATTTGAACAAGATCACAAATTGGAGGATCAAAGTCACATTCCTCATTCAGTTCAATTCCACAAAAATGAGAACTTGCCAATTTATCAATGGGACTTTCAAAAGTATAAAATTGGTCAAGTTCAATATGATCATCATGAATGATTGGTGATTCAATTTCACAATGAATTGGTACAGGATTTAATACTGACTCGGGAAAAGGATTGAAATCAGGTGAAGATACCGGAGTCATAATTGAATCAGGAAGTAGAATTGAATTACTAATTTGAGGTTCATGATCATATTCATGCTCAAGTTCAATTTCAGGAAAAGGATAACTTGCCAAAATGTCAATGAGATTTAAGGTTTGGACAAGTTCAGGTGGGTGTGCTGAAATTGAATCTTGATTTCCAAAATGACAAGAGTCTTGGGTCATATCAATAGAGTTTGGCATAGTTGAATTGGTCAAAGGTTGATAAGATAGAGTTTCCTCATTCCTAAGAATGTTAACCAATTGACTCAATTGTTCTTCCACCTTATTGATAAATTCGGCATGTGATTTTTGACATTGTAATAAAGACTCCTGCAAGATATCCAAACTCTTATCTAGATATGATGTATCTCCAAGTGGTTGCTCTAGAATGGGAGTATAAGAATCTTGGTTTTGGAAATTTTGTGAATAATGTGAGTCAAAAATGTGTGGAGATTGAAGCTTGGACTCACACAAGAGTTCTTTACTCGTTTCCAAGGCAAATGGTTGTTCATTATGAGGAGGTGGAACGGAATAAGACTCTTGAAAATACTGTGGAATTGGAGAGGCCAATGTTTCTTGAAGTTGTTGCTCGGCCCTCTGTAGATTGGCTTCTAAACTCTTTAGTAACTCAGATTTTTCTTCAATTGGTGGTTCAGAAAAAGGAGTATAAGAAGCGAAATCAGAGAATGAATATTGTGGATAAGGTGAATATGATGGACAAGGTGGACATGGGGGACAAGGAAGTTGATAATTAAACTCAGGGGAAGTGAATCCCCATTGACTCTGTGACGAGTTGAAATTATTTTGGAAATTATAGTCATAAGAATGTGGGTATGGGTTGTATTGATTCGGATAAGGCCACCCGGTGTATTTAGTTGGTGCATATTGTAAAATGTCGGGTTGGAATTATCCGAACCAAATAGAGTTGGTGTGAAATATGGATTCATGTTCGGATTGAAAGAATTGTTATTGTTGAATGCCATTTCACAAACGATCACAAAAAGAAAAAATCAAACAACAAAAAAAAAAACAAAAAATCAAAACCAAGCCTATAGAAGGGTTGACCTAGACCTAGATGTCCCTAGGGGCCAAGGTCTATTCAAATTTTATTAGGGCTTGGGTTGTGTGAGTGGGAAGATGATTTTTGGGCAAAGGAAGGGTGATGAAATCCCACCTTATCTTGTTTGGGTTTTGCCCTTAATTACAATTTGTGCAAGTGTGCAATATAGACAAGAATGTAACACAAAGCGATAAATCACCCACGTGTTTGTCCTATGCTATATGCAATGCCATATGTACATCTCCATCCAGATCACAACAACAGAACAAAATACAGTATATTGGAATTGAATTGACACATGCCTAAATGCAAATGTCTAAGCCGTTTTAAAAGTGTCCAATTACCGTATATTAGTTCTTTTATTAATTATGGTGTGTAGGCAATCAAAGCAAGAAAGATAGCAGCACAAATCCACTAGCTATTACAATTCACACATCCCAGAACAACAAAATTTACAATGTTCACAAAAATGTCGCGGTTTCGCGGTAAATGTCGCGGTTCTGCGGCTTGTCTTTAAAATCTGGGGCCCTGCTTTCAAGAGCAGGGAGATGCAAAGCTAGAGTCTATTCTGCAATGTTAAGCACCTGTAAATATTGCCCTGCACACCAAAACAGAGAAGACAATGTTAACAAAAACGTGAAAACAAAACCATTCCCTTCCCCGGCAACGGCGCCAAAAATTTTGATCGAAGGGGAAACTAGCACTCAAAAATGCGTATTATTTGAAATCAATTAAAAGCTCGAATGTGCTAATGTACCCTCGATACTTCCGTTATAGCATTGGCTTAACGGGTCGAATCCACAGGGAAGGGAGGCGATAGAAGCATTGACAGTTTCTATTCCCGTCGTTTGTTAACAATTCTTCTTTGTTGAAAGAATGAAAAAGAAAGTGAAAAGAAAAGAAAAGGAAATTCAGAATATGGTAGGTGAGGAGAGCAATGAAAATGTCGAAGAAAATCAAAATAGAAGTGGTTTGGAAAACAAAATAGAAAATAGAATGGAACAAAGATGAACTAAGAAGGATGGTAAAAACACTGATGAAAAGATAAAAGAGTTGCCTTTAAAAACAAAGAAAAAGAAACCTCATGGCTACTAACTACTAAATACTCCACTAACCATGCTAACCTCTTCGAGATAGTTGCCTCACATGTTGATCCTTGGCCATCACAATCCTTGGCTCCAAGAGGCGGTACAAAGCATGGCTCATGGATGGTTCATCACATTCAAAACATTGCATCAAGAACAAGCTAATACAAGCATCACTCATTACACTACTAGCATGAAATAAAAGAGCATGAAATAAAAGAGAGTTAGCTTGGTTAGCAAGTTAGCAAGTTAGATGTTAGAACCCATCATCTTTGGCCATCAATGGCTCTTGCAAGAACAAGGCCTTGTAGAGGCAACCCGATTCATGTGGATTATCAAGTAAGTGGTTAGATGGTTAGTGGTTAGTAGTTAGATTGTCATGAGAAGAAAAACTAGCAAGAAATCATGTAGAGGGTGAAGGAGATTACATTGGAAGAGAAAGGAGGCATCTTTACATAGAGTGTCACTCTCTATTACATCAATCCCTTGCTTTCTCTCTCTAGAAATCACTCAGCCCTACTACAATGATCTAAGAAAAAAATGAAAAATACAAGAAATGAAGAACACTCACCTACACTACTTCTAAAATCTGCACCTACTCCTAAAAATGAAGACTGCTCTCGGTTTGGGCCATTGCAGGGGTATTTATAGGCCTCAGAAGCATCCAGAAGACGAGACGGGGCCACGCGTTAAAAATCGACATGTGGCTCCACTACTTTGCCGCGGATCCGCGGCCATACCAGGGACTTAGGTCCCTGGTTTTGGTCCGTGGCTCCGTCTGGCTTCGAGAATGTTCAGGGTATATCCCGTTTCTGGTACTTTCGCCTGAATATTCGTTTGACAGCGCAAGAGGCTAGATTCGATGTATCTTCTAGATAATCCATTGCTTGGCCTCCAAGTAATGCGGGAGTAATTACCATAAATTGGGAAGAATTAGGCTCTTATTCCATCTTTGCCCTTGGACTTTGGATCTACCTGCAATAAAGACCAAAACACGGTTTAGATCGACAATTTATTCATAAAGCGGTGAGAGAATACGACATAATAATGCAGAATTGTAGACTAATCACCGTGGACTTAAAGTTGTTTTTGATGATTCTTCTTGCAAGATTTTTGATGTTAAAACCAATGATTGTATTCTCACCGGTTTTCGTGACAATAATGTTTATATCATTGACATGCTTAATATGGATTGTTCTACTAAATGATTGAATGCTTTTGATGAGAACTCTTGGCTTTGGCATAGAAGATTAGGACATGCATCTTTTGACCATCTTTCTAGGATTAATTCTAAGGAATTGGTGAAGAGTATACCTTGCTTGAAGTTTGAGAAAGACCGCATTTGTGGTGCGTGCCAACTTGGGAAACAAACCAAGTCTTCCTTAAACCAATCAAGGATATCATGTCAACTAGACCATTAGAATTAATTCATATGGATCTTTTTGGACCAACTAAAACTAAAAGCTTAAATGGTAGTAGATATGCATTTGTTTTAGTTGATGATTTTTCCCGATTTACTTGAGTTTTCTTTTTGGAACACAAAGATCAAACTTTTTCTCATTTTAAGATTTTCCGAAAAAGAGTTGAAAAAGAAAAGGGTTTTTCGATTTTGAGAATAAGGAGTGATAGAGGTGGTGAGTTTGTTAACCAACTCTTCACGACTTATTGTGATGAAAAGGGAATTAAGCATGAAATGTCTTGTCCTAGAACTCCACAACAAAATGGAGTTGTAGAAAGAAAAATAGAACACTTCAAGAGATGGCTAGGACAATGATAAGTGAGTATGACCTCCCTCAATATCTATGGGCCGAGGCCGTAAACACCGCATGCTATATATCAAATCATATTTATTTATGTAAAAATTCTTCCAAAATATCTTTTGAAATGTATCATTTTAGAAAACCTAATGTTGCATATTTCAAAGTTTTTGGATGCAAGTGTTTTGTTTTGAACACTAAAGATAACTTGGGTAAATTTGATGCTAAGGCTTATGAAGCAATCTTTGTTGGATATTCTACAACTAGTAAAGCTTAAAGAGTATTCAATAGATCTTCACTTACCATTGAAGAATCCATGCATGTTAAATTTGAAGAATCTAATGTGTTTGTTGAGAATGTTGTAGAGATTGAACTATTAGGTGATAACATGGAGAGACTATCCTTGAAGGACTCACCCGCTCAAGAAGAAAAGCTAGAATCCATTGGTGATGTTCAAGAGGATAAAGAGGAAAGCTCTCAACCGCTTCCTAAATCTTGGAGATATGCCACAAATCATCCCAAGGAGCTCATCTTAGGTGATGCATCTAAAGGGGTAACAACTCGCTCCAAACTCCATGACCTATGTGGTAACTTTGCTTTCATTTCTCATTTTGAACCCAAAAGCATCCTCGAAGCCGAGGCGGACTCATATTGGTTGCTAGCCATGCAAGAGGAACTCAATCAATTTGAGCGCAACCAAGTTTGGCACCTTGTTCCTAGGCCCCACGATAGACCAATAATTGGTACTAAGTGGATCTTTAGAAACAAGATGGATGAGTCCGGAAATGTGATTAGGAATAAGGATAGGTTAGTGGCCCAAGGTTACACTCAAGTTGAGGGAATTGACTTTGAGGAGACCTTTGCACCCGTAGCACGGCTTGAAGCCATACGGATGACACTAGCTTTTGCATCTTTCAAAAATTTTAAACTTTTTCAAATGGATGTGAAAAGTGCATTTTTGAATGGTTTTATAAATGAAGAAGTTTATGTTGAACAACCTCCCGGTTTTATTGATCATATTCATCCTAATTTTGTTTTTAAACTTGATAAAGCTTTGTATGGATTGAAACAAGCTCCAAGAGCTTGGTATGAAAGGCTTTCTAGTTTTCTCATTTCAAATAATTTTATTAAAGGCAAAGTAGATACAACACTATTCACTAAGCATGTTGATAATGACATTTTAATTGTGCAAATTTATGTTGATGATATAATTTTTGGTTCTACTAATGAGTTTTTATGCAAGGAATTTGAAAAGGTTATGCAATGTGAGTTTGAAATGTCTTCAATGGGTGAGCTTAATTTCTTTCTTGGACTCCAAATCAAGCAATTGCTAGATGGGAACTTCATATGTCAAGCCAAATACGCAAAGGAACTCGTAAAGAGGTTTGGACTTGAAGACTCAAAGGTTTGCAACACTCCCATGGCAACTACCACCAAGCTTGATAAAGATGACCAAGGTAAAAATGTTGATATTAAATTGTATAGAAGCATGATAGGAAATCTTTTGTATTTAACGGCAAGTAGGCCGGATATCATGTTTAGTGTGTGTCTTTGTGCTAGATTTTAATCGTGTCCCAAAGAGTCCCATCTTATTGCGGTAAAACGCATTATTTGTTATATTAAGGGCACAATTGGAATGGGTCTATGGTATCCGAAAACCAGAGATTTCCCAATGACGAGTTATTCGGATGCTGACTATGCGGGTTGTAGAGTAGATAGAAAGAGTACTAGTGGGATATATCAATTTCTTGGTAATTGTCTTGTTTCATGGTCCTCTAGGAAACAAAATTCCATAGCTCTCTCAACCGCCGAGGCAGAGTATGTTGCCGCGGGGGCTTGTTGTGCACAAGTCCATTGGATGAAACATACTCTCCTTGATTATGATTTGCATTATAACCATATAAAATATTTTGTGATAATACTAGTACTATTCATATGACTAAGAATGTAAATCAACATAGTAAGACCAAGCACATTGAGATTAGATATCACTTTCTTAGAGATCATTTTGAGAAAGGAGATATAGATATTGATTTTGTTTCTACGGATTTACAACTTGCCGATATTTTCACTAAACCACTTGATTTTGCTAGATTTTCATTCATTTGTGGTGAACTTAATGTTTGTGTTATTGAATAAAAATGTTTTCTTAACCCTTTTTGATGTATGACAAAAAGGGGGAGAATGAGTTTATGTATGGTTATATGAGTTCATATGGTTTTGGTTCCATATGAGTTTATATATGTTTTTGGTTTCATGGTGTGTTTTCATGAATTCTTGTAATTTGTGTTTAAGTGTTTTGCAAGTGTTTTATATCTCATGATGTTTATGGCTTTTGGTTTCAAGATGTTTACTTGCAAATTACAAATTACATTGTTTTTCTTTGATTAATATAGCATAATTTGAGGGGGAGCTTTCTCCTCCCCTATATTCTTATTTATAGCCTATTTGTTTGTCATCATCAAAAAGGGGGAGATTGTTGGCCCAAAAGGTTACACTCTCCATTTGTTTAGAGTTTTGATGATAACAAAACAAATAAGAGCTATTTGGTACTAATTAGTTTATTTAAGATAAGTTTCAGGTTAGTACCATATTTGGAGGCCATTGCTTAGATATTGCAAGAACTTCTAGGTTCATGAAGCAAAGAAGGCGTTTTGCACATCAAGGAAGGAACATAGAAGAGAAGGCTCTAGCAAGGCATTGCATGGCTCAAGACTTCAAGATTGCTCAAGATATATCATTAGATTTGTTTCTAGTTTTGTAGTTTTGTTAAAGAATAGTGAATAGGTTTTGAAGCTCTATCACACACGTTTTTGTGCACATCTCATATTCAAATATATTTCCTATAATATGTACAAAAATAGTTTGTATACAATCTTCAGCCTACAAACTCTTTTTTTTTATCCATTAATATATCTCTATTCAAAACTATTTTGTTAAAAATAGATTTCTCCTCAAAATTCTGTTTTTGTTTTGGCTTTTGACCTGAGCCGGTCGACTGCCAAGGTCGACCGACCCTATGTCAGGTCAAGCCGGTCGGCCGACCCAGTCGACCGGGGTTCTGGCAGCAGTGCGTATCAGTGTGCACGTTTCACGGTCGACCCGGACGGTCGACCGAGACATGCCTGACTGACAGACTTCTGCTCTCTGTATTTTTGGGTCGACCGGGCGGTCGACCGTCAGCCTGCAACGGCTATTTTTTTGAACTAGCGGTCGACCGGGCCGGTCGACCGAGGTAGCCGTTTGAACAGTAACGGCTATTTCCTAAGCTGGTTTATTTTTTGTCCTTTTCTCACTTAAGTGTGTTTAAAAGACATGTTTTGGTTTTAATACTTTCTGATTAGCCTTAAATATGTTTTATCTCTAAACCCTAGCCCTCTCCTATAAATAGGGGTGTTTGGGGAGAGGTTCATTTACCAATTAATTACAAGAAAAATTTGCAAAAGTTTCAAAAGTTTAAGGCATTCAAAAGAGCTTTGTTTCTTGGTTTTTGTGCTGAAATTCTCTCTCATTTTTTGAAGTGTTTTCAAGAACTCTCTGATTTCTTTTTCTTTTCTCCTTACACACAAGAGCTTCATCCTACTCATTGTTCTCTAAGGACCTTTGTAAGGGAAGAGAATTTTGCAGAGAGAGAGTTTGTGGTCTTTTGACTACTCAGAGATTTCTTGTACTTGAGATTGTGGAGTTGGGTACTCCGATGAATTTGTAACATCTTTGTGATAGTGGGAGTGGTTGGAATCCTTCTGGGGAAGGCGGGGAAGTAGAGCTGGGTGCTCGAACCTCGATAACAATTCTCGGTGTTTGCGTTTGGTTTACTTGCTCTTATTTCTTGCTCTATTGTCATTGCTCTTATTACTTGCTCTCTACATTCATTGCTATATTCACTTGCTTTGTGAGATTGTTGCATCATAAATTTTAAATTGTGCATTGATTAGCATTATCACCTATTCACCCCCCTCTAGGTGATTTTCAGTTGCCACCGCTTTTTTGTAGAGTTTGGTCACGCGCTTTGGCGCATGGCTTCATCTCATCCGTTCATGTGGAGATCTATCCTTAGAATTTTCATTTAACCCCAGAATTTTGAAATATTTGGATCTCCTAGATAACTTGGAGATTAAATTATCTCTAAATCTGGGTTAAATTTAAATTTTCTCCCTTTATCTGATTTGTGGTGCAAGCAATACGAATTTGAATAGAATTCCACCTTTATCTTCAATTAGGATAAAGATTTATCTTGTTCTATCCTTTTCTCCTCTAAATTTAAATTAAATTAATTTAAACCCCAAATTTAAATGGGATAGACTAGAAGCTTTCTTGATCTTCCCAATTAATCTTTATTTTCATAATAATTGGGGACTTTTGGGCTTCTTTGGGGATTTCTCTTTGATTATGTAGGTCTGCACATTACTAAACAATAAATGAATTAAATAGTAATGTTTCATTAAAAAATAAGAATGAAAATGTGACTAAAAAAACATTATTGATGACTAATCAAAGCTCTGTGGATTTCTCAGTTGACCAAAAACCTTCAACAGTCAAAAATTAGACCGTTGGCGATTAACCGATCGGCCGTTTCAGGCATAAATTGACCCTCAACGGCTAGTTTCTCCCATAGTCTATATTTAGGGGATTTGGACTCGTTTTTCTATAAGATTTTTAAAAGCAAAATTCCTACTTTCAAATGAGTTTTTTAACAAGATTTTTAAAAGTTTTTGGCCTCAAAATCCATATCTCTATTGTGTTTCAAAGTTTTGGAGAATCAAAGAAAACAAATTCTGGGAAATTCAAATTTTAAGTTTTAGTTCTATATCTGTTAAGAAATTTTTCCCAAGTGTTTTCTTTTATGCTCTTTGTTTTCTCACAAGCTTGTGCTATTCATTGCAAAATCAAACTTTTAGGATCTTGTATTGTGAGTGGTGTTGTTTGCGATCTTTGTGATCACTAAGTATTGTACCCTTTTTTCCTTCTTGGCTTTGTGCTCTCCCTCTTGTATAGATGTGTATTTGGCTTTCTGTATTGCCTTTGCGTCATCTTCTTATGTAGGAGATTGTATCTTTTGTGGAGATGTTTAGTAAAGAGAACTAAAATCCATCTAGGTGAAGGCGGGGTCGTAGAGATTGGTGCTCGAACCTTGAAACATATCGTAGTGTTTAACTATCTCTTATATTTGCATTACTCTTATTGCTTATATATATTTGCATGATATTGTTATTGTGCGTACACTTGTATTGAACCAAGAGGGCTATTGAAGCACCTCAACTCTTAATCAAGAGGAATCTTGAGGAGAAGTTTTAGAGTCCTTCACTAGAAATTCAGCTTTAGTCTTTGGACATCTATTGTATGTTTGTACTTTTTAGTGTATAGTTATTTAAATTTCACATTTGATTAACACATCACTATTTACTCCCCCTCTACGTGAACTTTCACTAATCTCATGAATCCGTATCTAAGCTTGTACAACTAGTTTTGCCCATATTTGCTTTACCAGATGCCCAATTGCATGCTTATGTGTGCTTGAACTCACAATATGACTTTCGATATACGATTTTTGATTCGGATATATCAATACACATGTGCTTGCTAGTGCACGTCAATTGACATCATTTTACGTACTAGTTGGATTAATTTCTAATAACTTCTGAACCTGTATATCCAAATTCCAGAGTTTCGACAAGTAGAACCATCCTTAGAGATTCTTGGCGCAGTGAAAGTGTGGTAAACTTGCCATTGCTTATTCTCCTTTCTGCCTCCTCCTGGTCGGCTTTCGAAATCACTTTTACTACTCTTGAGTATCTACCAATTTTGTACCCTGTAAATCTCTGTGTAAATCATATTTTGTACCTTCTGGTAATGTAATATTCATGTAATATTGTATCGCACTCTATGATGACAGTATATTTGTACTATATTGTTGGAATATATATTATCACTGTGCTTCTGTATTATGATTCTTGAATGTACTGATGCTTAGTGTACATATGTGAGAGCATTTTGCCCTGCATATGTACGTTGCAGTAATGTCTTTATATCCATGGGATCACGACGTTACCTACAAGGTTAATATTTGTTTTCAAGATCAAAACTTTTAGTATTTTGGTTTAACTTGTTTCAATTTAACTAGAATATGCTTTTGATTTCATGAATGTATTTTTTCAAAAACAAGTACATATTATTTTATATATGTATTATATCTTATCCATATCATTGATGTTTCATAGAATTTGACAAACTTGTTTTTATATTTATAGAGTTTTGGAAGAACTTGATTTTTCATTTAAAGTTTAGTTTTAGAAAAACAGTTTTATTAGTTTATGTTTCAAGATTATATTTAATATCTCAAAAACAAGTACACATGTTTGTAATATATAATAATTTCTTATCACACATATTTATACTAAAGTGTATTATCATAAACTTATTTTTGTAAATTTGTAGAGATTATTTGGATTTAAAAAGTACTTTAAAAGATCGAAAAATCAAGATTTTGGGTTGAGGCGGTCGACCGCCCGCTCCACCGCTACCCATAGCTCAATGCTCTATCGATTGACCGCTCGATCAATCTAATAAACATAGCTTTGCTCTTTTACATGTCAGTCAACCGAACGATCAATCACAGAACTTGCAGTGCTCTCAGTTTCTGGGTTTTAGTTTACTGTCAGAGAACTGAGCTATCTGTTCGAGCTCGGTCGACTGAGCGGTTGACCACTAGCTCCAACGGCTATTTTATAACCATTTGCAGTCGACAGACCTCTGGCAAATTTGCCAGAAATGCTAGTTTCTAAGTTTGATTGATTTTATCTTATTTCCAAATGGATATATTCTACTTTATTTGGGTTTTGTCAATATTTTAATACCTGAGTTTTTTCTCTAATTATCTCTACTCTATTCTTATAAATAGGGGTCACTGTTGAGAGTTGTAAATTAGATTTTAAAAGATTTTACAAGAGAAAATTTTGTGTTTAAAATTTTGAAAAAGTTTTAAAAAAGTGAGAACACAAGTTTTTGGTAAATTCAAGTTTCAAGCTTCAAATTTGATATCTTCATAGATATTCTCCTAAGTGTTTTCTTTAGAGCTTAATTTTCAAAATCTTTTGTTTTCTTACAAGCATAAGCTTTCATCTCTAAATCTATCATTTAGGATCTTGTATTGTGAGAGTTCTAGTTTATGATATGATTGAGGTTTTTACCTGCACAAAAGAATATAGAATTTCAGAACTTTTATAACAATAGTGCAAGGTGCTCAATTCTACCGCTATAGCAAGTGGTTATGTGGGCCGTGATCCACAAGGAGAGACTAGCGATGAAAGTTTTTTTAGCAAGTACTCTTTTAAGTTACAAAGAATAGTTAAAAATCTTCTTTTAGTTCTTTAAAAGAAAATGAAAAGGAGTTAAAGTTAAGTTAGGAAGAAAGTGGTAGATAGAGAAGGTGAAGAAAATGAAAGTAGATTATGTACAAAAAAGTTGAAAAAGAGTGAAAGAGATTTGGAAGACTGTGGTGTTGATAATTTACACTAAAATTAAAAGAAAAAAAAACTAAAACCTAAAAAGTTACTTACTTCTTCGGCTCCTGCTTACTTTTGACCCGTATCGACGATGTACCTTTGCTTGAAGGTGAGTGAAGTATGACAAATAGGATCTTGGCCATTCACGTATTACACTATGAATTGAAGTGGAAAGGTACACTATCATAGAAATAGATATCCATCACCATAAGCCATCAATGGCACTTGCAAGGGCAAGGCAACTTTGAGGCTTTCAGCTTCATTTGGATCCACAAACACAGAAGAGGGAAGTAAACGAAAACAAGAGTAAAGAAGAAAAAGAAACATCAATTCGATTCAAATAACAATGGAAGAAAAGATCACTTACACCGGTGTCACCTCAGTGCAAGCTTGCTCACATTCCTCCATGAAAGTTCCTCTCCTCTCAGTTACATAAAGAAAATAAAAATTACATGAAAGAAAATAAAAAAAACCTAAGTTACAAACTACAAATTAGCCTAAATTCTACTCTTTGTTTTGGTAGTTCCCTTTTGCCTTTGAGTTTGCAGGTATTTATAGGAGAAATGCAGAGGGTAGAGGAGTATGAAGATAAGGGAAGCTGGCTATTTCTGAATTTGAATCCTTCCCTTATCTTTCAACTTGATTTGATGTAGATATTCAGTTCTGATCTACAACTTATTGGCGTATTAATTGCTAAAATAACTTATCAAATGATAGAATTAGAAATAATGATCAACTTAAGAGTTGTAGCCCGTTAAGTCCTCTTTTGGATCATCTTGAATCATCAGATTTGAGTTCCGGTGGCGAAAGTTGTGATTCAAATACTAAAATATATCCAGCCAGAATCTGAGTCAAAATTGCTTCATCTCATCTGTTGATCTTCTCCATATCCATATATCCCTTTGGATTTGGACTCTGTATTTGACGTTATCCTCGGTTTATCTTTAGCTTTAACCACTTGATTCATCAAAAACTGAATTTAACCAACTGGATTTGGGATCATCCTCCTCTAACCAAATAGATCTAGTTAAATCTGAATTTAACTGATATTTATTTTATTTTATCCGCTTTCTCCTCATGATTATCTTCTGCAAAATAGACATTTAAGATAAAGAATTTAGCAGATTTATTACAGATAAATGTGGATATGTAATAAAGAATAATACAATAAATTTGTGCAATCACACCCCCACACCTATCTTTTGCTCGTCCTCGAGCGAAACAACAAAACTAAATCAAAGATTATTATACCGCTTTCGTAGGTCATGCGATTGCATTGAGCTTGTGCAACAAGTTGTTAAACCTCTAAGTTACCCCTTGAGGACGAGGTTTGTCTCGTGAGAGTTTTCAGTGGATTGTACCCACAAAATTCATAAAGAAAAAGAAAAATGTTATTATTTTGAAAACACATTTTGAAAGAAAAATATTTAAAATATTATTGTAAGATTTAAGTAATCTATAAGTTATAGGAAAATCGAATTTTTCATTCCTAAACTTAGTCTCTATTCAAAAATTTGTTATCAATCAAAGTAAGGAGTCAAATTGTGCTTCTCATCTATTCTATTACTTAACCATAAGTTATATGCACCTTCGTAACCGTGAAGTTTTGACTAAGGGTTCTTTAACTCTAACTCTTATGCCTTATTTATTTATATACATTTTTTTATTTTATTTTTGGTGATATTATTCCTTAGTTCTATTAGGCTTCTAATCTGCTCATGTGACGAGCCTTTAATCGGTGACTCCCAAACCAGACGATCTTAGGGCACCGAGAGAGAAAACACCCAAGGACTTAAGGACTCGAGCAAATAAGGCCACAAAACTAATGATTTTATTATATGAACCGTTTTTAGGCGTGAATACTTATGTTTTATGAGACACAAATACCTAGCTTAATCAGAGGATTTTTATAGATATATATATATATATATATATATATATATATATATATATATATATATATATATATATATATATATATATATATATTTCTTTTTTTTTCAAACTTATCTAATCATCTTTTGCATAAATACCAACGCTTGCTTAAGTCAAAGCACTTAACTATCAATAATTAGATTTGTTTATTTTTCATAGATATACATATATATATATATATTTTATAAGGCATAAGAATCATGTTTTTTAACCCTAAGTGTGTAACTATATAAAATGCGCATATTTGATCAAGGTAAAGATCAAGACTAAATTACTTTAACAAATTATCTTCCTAACCCTAAAAATCAAACAAATAATCTTATTTTGACCAAGTATAAGAAATCCTAATTATGATTATCCTATTTCTTAAAATTAACTTAATTTCTTACAAAAAATATGTCAAAATATTGTTTCTATTTTCAAAAGTTTTTTTAAAGTAAAGAAAATGTTAATAATAATTTTTTTAAAAAAAAGGAAAACCTAAGTTATGTTAGAACCCTCCCCCACACCTATCTCATACATTGTCCTCAATGTATGAATTAATGAATAGATGCATGAAAAGAAGAAAGGGAAGGAAAATATTACCTTAAGGTGGTGGTTCCGGTGGTGGTATGATTGGTTTATGAAATGCGGCCCAATCGAATTTGCGTGGAGTTCGGAGGAACCTACCAGAAACCTCTCTAATATATCTCACTAAAATGATGGATATATGAATGATTTTTATTAAAAAATTTACCCCATCTAATTTTCAAATTTCACAAATAATTTTGGAGTCAATTTTATCAACACCCTTTTCTCAAAATGGAGTGTGAAAAGATGGAATAATTGACTTGGACTTAGGAAGTACGGGAACTAATACCGACTCAGGAAATTGACTTAAGTCAAGTAAAGATTCAGGAGTCGAAATTGGTTCAGGAGGTGGGTTCAAATCAAGAAGTTGAAACTCAAGTCCACATTCATTTCCCAACAATGGAATGTAACTTAACATTGGTGATTCAAGTTCAAGAATGATAGGTATGGGAATCGAAACTGACTCTAAAACATTATTCAAGTTAGGAAACAAAACAAGAGTCAATATTGATTCAGGAATTTGAACTGGATCACAAATTTGGGAATCTAGGTCACATTTCTCTTTGAGTTCAATGTCATAAAAATGAGAACTTGCCAATTTGTCAATGGGACTTTCAAAAGTATGAAATTGATAAAGTTCAACATAATGATCATAAAAGATTGGCGATTCAATTTCATGATGAATTGGCACAGGTTCCAATGTTGACTTGGGAAAAGATTGAAATCAGGTGAAGACACCGGAGTCATTATTGAATCAGGAAGTAGAATTGAATCACCAAGTTGAGGTTCAGGATCATATTCATTCTCAAGTTCAATTTCAGGAAAGGGATAACTTGCCAAACTTTCAATGTCATTTTCAAATTTTGGAGTTTGGGCAAGTTCAAATGGGTATGCTGAAATGGAATCTTGTTACTCAAAACAACATGATTCTTCGGCTCAACAGAATGGTTAGCGATATCAGAAATGATCAAACGGTGAGGATGGAGAGTTTGGACCATCATATCTATGTCATGATTATGAGCGATTTGAGTCTGACTCATGGCTTCAAGCATCTTTTCATAGTCGATTGCTTCATCATTTTGTTGCGATTGGAATTAAAAAGATGAAGTTTTGTTTTGGAATTTGTGGTGAAAATGTGAGTCCGTCAGATTTTGTGATTGTTGCTTGAACTCACGCATACTCATTTTCAAGATTGATAGTTTTTATTTTGAACTGGTAGAACTGAGTATGAATCTTGAAAATATTATGGACAAGGTGGATAAGAAGGACAAGTTGGTTGAAAGTTGGACTCTGGGAAGGTAAATCCCCATTGACTCTGTGAAGAGTTGAAATTATTTTAGAAATTGTGGTCATAAAATTGGGGGCATGGGTTATATTGATTCGAATAAAACCAATCCGGCACACTAGGTTGGTTAGAGTTATGATATGCCGGGCTGGTAAAATCCGAAAAAGAGGTCGGGGTGTAATATGGATTACCATTAAAATTGAAAAAATTATTGTAATAAGCCATATCACACAGGAAATGTCAAACACAAACAAAAAACAAACAAATAAGCAAACAAATAAAAAGAAAAAAATACCTAAACTAAGTTAGTGTAAGTAAACCTTAGACCTAGACGACTCCTAACTGGTTAGACTGTCCACCGGGGGTATATTGCTGAATCTGACCACAAGTTAATCTGCCAGGTAGGGGCAAGACTGGTGGGAGGTATCCGCGCAAAAGCGACGAGCCTGATTAAGCCAAACCACTAGCCTCAGGGTTTCGCCACTCAATCTCCAACCTTAGTCACCGATTTTGCAAGAGTCAGATTCAAATGAACTTCCCTCGTAAGTCAGTCTCCTATTTGAGTCCGAGATGTCCCTAGGGCAACGTCTACTCAGTTTTAGTTAGGCTTAGGTTAGTGAGTGAGGAGATTGTTTGTGGGCTAAGAGAGGTATTGACTTCTCCATCTTATCTTGTTTATAGGATAAGCCCTTAAATCAATTTAGTGCAGTGTACAAGTATATAGAAAAAGTAACACTCAAGCAATATTTCATACAAGAATAAACCTTATATTAAATGCTATGCACACATACCTTGGCTCCAGCACTCTTCAATAGTAAATAGAAAATGTAACAAAATAAACACGTGCCTATATGCAAAGTCTAAATTATTTTTAGCATTTACAATCAACCTTTTACTATTATGTTAGAAATATATGTACAATGAGTCAAACAAGAAAATAGATAGCTACATATATTAAACTTTACAATTCAGCCAACCTGTAAAAAATACAGGTCAGTAGTTCACTCAGATTGTCACAGGAATGTAGCAAATCTGAGGGCTTCTGGGCTCTGTTTTCTTTTTAGTACAGTCCAGGGCCACTTATATGTCCACTATAGTAAAAAATCCTTGTTGTTAAATCTGTACACCACTAACAAAGAAGAAGGTTAACCAAAAGTGTAAACTTAAAGAGAATAACTTACCGTCCCTCCCGGGTAACAGCGCCAAAATTTGATTAAGGTTTTTACCTGCACACAAGAATACAGAATTTCAGAACTTTTATAATAATAGTGCAAGGTGCTCAATTCAACCGCTATAGCAAGTGGCTATGGGGGTCTGATCCACAAGGAGGGACTAGAGATGGAAGTTTTTTTAGCAAGTGCTCTTTTAAGTTACAAAGAATGGTTAAAGATCATCTTTTAGTTCTTTAAAAGAAAATGAAAAAGAGTTAAAGTTAAGTTAGGAAGAAAGTGATAGATAGAGAATGTGAAGAAAATGGAAGTGGATATGTACAAAAAAGTTGAAAAAGAGTGAAAGAGATTTGGAAGATTGTGGTGTTGGTAATTTACACTAAAATTAAAAGAAAAGAAAACTAAAACCTAAAAAAGTTACTTACCTCTTTGGCGCCTGCTTACGTTTGACCTGTATCGACGATGTACCTTTGCTTGAAGGCGAGTGAAGTATGACAAATAGGATCTTGGCCATTCCCGTATTACACTATGAATTGAAGGGCAAGCTACACTAACATAGAAATGGATATTCATCACCATAAGTCATCAAGGGCACTTGCAAGGGCAAGGCAACAACGAGACTATCGGTTTCATTTCGATCCACAAACACAGAAGAGGGAAGTAAACGAAAACAAGAGTAAAGAAGAAAAAGAAACTTCAATTCGATTCAAATAACAGTGGAAGAAAAGTTCACTTACACTAGTGTTACCTTCAGTACAAGCTTGCTCTAATTCCTCCATGAAAGTATTCTCTCCTCTCAGTTACATAAAGAAAATAAAAATTACATGAAAGAAAATAAAAAACCTAAGTTATAAATTATAAATTAGCCTAAATTCTATTCTCTGCTTGGTCGTTCCCTTTTGCCTTGAGATTGCAGGTATTTATAGGAGAAATGCAGAGGGTAGAGGAGTTTGAAGATGACGGAAGCTGGCTATTTCTGAATTTGAATCCTCCCCTTATCTCTAAACTTGATTTGATGTGAATATTCAGTTCTGATTTGCAACTTATTGGCGCATTGAATGCTAAATATAACATATCAAATGACCGAATTAGAAATAATGATCAATTTAAGAGTTGTATATCTTTACGTCCTCTTTCTAGATCATCTTGAATCATCAGATTTGACTTCTGATAGCGAAAGTTATGATTCAAATACTAAAATATATCCAGCCAGAATCTGAGTTAAAATTGCTTCATCTCATCCGTCGATATTCTCTCTATCCATTTATCCCTTTAGATTTGGTCTCTGTATTTGACATTATCCTCGGTTGATCTTTAGCATTAACCACTTGATTCACCAAAAACTAAATTTAACTAACTGAATTTGGGATCATTCTCCTCTAACCAAATAGATCGAGTTAAATCTGAATTTAACTGATATTTATTTGATTTTATCCTCTTTCTCCCCATGATTATCTTCTGAAAAATAAACATTTAAGATAAGTAATTTAGCAGATTTATTACATGATAAATGTGAATATGTAATAAATAATAATACAATAAATGTGTACAATCATGATATTTGTGATCACCAAGTGTTGTTACCTTCATTTTGTTAGTGTTTCCCTCTTATGTAAAAGTGTAATTACTTTGTGCAATGGCTAAGTGCCTTCTCCTTGTATAGAGGACCATTGGCTTAGTGCCTGCCTCTTTTTTAGAGGTTGTTCTTTTGTGGAGTTATCCATTTGGGTGAAGGCGGGGACGTAGAACAAGTGGCTCGAACCTTAAAATATATCCTCGTGTTTGCAGTTGCCTATCTCTTAACTCAACCCTACTCTTGTTTATACCTCGCGTTGATATTATTGTTCATTTATATATGCTTAATAGCCACTTTCTTTGATCCAAGAGAGCTATTGAAGCACCTCAACTTTTATAAAAGAGGAATCTTAAGGAGAAGCTTTAGAACCTTTCACCTGGAATTCGGCTTCACTCTTCAGAATCTATTTTGTTTGTTTAGTTTTTGTTAACCTATGTTTAAATTTTGTATTTGATTAGCACTTCAGCTTATTGCCCAATCTGGGATGACCCAAGGCAATTTGTCAGTGGGAATGAACCTTATAGATGGTAGTTGCCTGCCGGGGATGAGCCAGAGCGATCTCGGAGGGTGAATACCTACACTGTTATTCTCGAGTGGGGGATTCCCTTCAGAACTCACAGATAGAAGCTCCCGAGAAGATATGCTTGTGAATAGACCGCATGGGGTTTGGTGAGCAAATTGGTAGATCCTGCGGAAGATGAAGAGAGCTGTTAAGAATCAGAATATATTTTTATTAAAATACATAAAAATGAAAGAGATATAAAAAATTTTTATCCGTTAGAGAAACTTTCCTGCATTTATTGGTCGAGTGGGTGCTAGTCAAACACTCTGTATTGAGTGATCGTGTGTTGGGTTGACTCAGGGACATGATCTCCTATTGTCTTTTTGTCTCGAAGGAGACTCCGAGTGTGAGGATGTACTATCGGAGAGAGCCTTGCTAGAAGAGATCTTCAAGGTACTTACGGTGGGACCGGCATTGAGAAGTTCGGTGTCTTATGCTATCATGAAAGGAGCAGTAGTTCTTCACTCGGACGAGCAAGGCCATGTGATATTGCTTTCGGGCACTTTACCCAAGGTTGACCCTAATGGCATCGAAGACGTTTTGAATCGGGAGCTGTAGCAGGGTGAAGCTGTCGTTCACCCAATAAGCTCAGAGTGAGATTTGCTGAGGATGCGGGAATGGTTTCTTCTTAAAAGTGCCCTATCCGCGTCCCTGGATATCGATGAGGGGTCTTCGTGCTGCGGCTTGGGTTTTGTTCTGTCTTCGCTGCGGCTGAAAGATGACTGGATGAGATTTTCATTGCTTCCTCTAACTAGATGTATGGTTGGGCTCGGTATCGAATCTCGCTCCAATGGGTGATGTTGTACTTCACCATATGTTTGTACAGCGGGTGGGTAAATGTGATCCGCTGATGAATGAGAGAACAGATGCATCTTCGCTATAATTGTATACTTTGGCTAGCTGATTCTGAAAGTATTCAATGTATGCCTTGATGCCCTCGGAGAGTCTCATCTTGACAGAGAGGAGGTAACCTACTTGAACCCTTGACGGTAAGAGTATTGAATGAGAAACAACTTGCTGAGAGCCTCGAAGTTGTATATTGAGTGCGGAAGGGAGCAGAACCAATCGGAAGTCATTCCCTTTAAGATGGAGGGAAAGATTCGGCATAAGATGGAGTCATTTCTGGAATGGATCGCCATCTTGTCCTGATTTTGATGGAGGTGCTAGACCGGACTGCTCTGAACAGAGTAGCAATCAAAGGTAAAAAATCATAAACTTCTTAGGAAATTCATATTCTATTTTCCCTCAGAGAGAGGATTGGATGCATTAGGGGCGACGCCTCTAAGTCTGTTGTGATGCGGCATCCTCGCCTCTTCGACTCATTTTTGCATAAGTTTATCAAGATCTTGGACACAGATGAACTCTTCAGACTTCCTCTGAGAATGATCTTGTCTATCCTTCGTACGGGGGTGAGCCTCTGTTGACGCCTCCGATTTTGAGACTGCTCCTCACTTATAGTCTTTGTATCAATAGGCCTCTCCGATGATGGAGGTGGTCTTCGGGTTTTCTGGAGGGTTGTGCTCTGGGTAACAAGTTGATCATTTAAGTACTTCAACTTCTCCCACTCACTAGCTGTGTTTTCTCGATCCTGTTCCGATCACTCCCACTTGCGATCGAATAGGGCTTGCTGCTTCGCCATCTCCTCCTTCGTGCCAGCGAACATTTGGAGAAGTTAGGCTTCATATTTTGATGGCAGATGGATGTCTCCGGCCGCCACATGTGAAGGTGCGGAGACCATCTCTTCTATGATGGGTTGAGGTTGAGGCCGCTCGAAGAAACAATGCCCTTAGTGGTGGCAACGGATTTGCCCTTGGAGGTGATCCCTTCACCGGTGGTCGGCTATTTCTTCGGGGCCATGTCTTTTTAGAGAGGCTTTTTGAGGATGAGTTTGATAGGAGAGAAATCTGAGCGTTGGGACTCAAATCTCAATGAAAATAACAAAATAGAGATAAATTCCTCGGGAGAATTCTACACTCAAATTGTAAATGAGAATGTAAATCAAACGCAAACATCAGAGAATTACATGAAAACCCAAGGAGGGAAAAATCAAGGGCAAAGAGGGGGAGAGATTCCACTAAATCAGAGTAATTATAAAAATTCTCAACACTCTACTACAAATTTCATCCTCTGGGGTTCCATTCCCTTTCTTGATGGACCTCCTGATGCATAAATACTTGCATTGTGATGGCGCGGATATTTTGGATCTCTATAACTGCATGATCCGCACGTTGTGATTTCCTCGTAACTGCACAAATTAATGGCCTAATTGTTGGGATTGATATCCAGAAATATCCGCCACTATCCATAACTGCCCTCACTGAAATAGGGTGTTGATACGTTTAGAATGTGAGGTAATCTGACTGTGTAACGGACTCCGTGAAACATGAAACCTTCTGTTAAGTCGTATCAAGTGCGAAAGCGAGTCTTTACGAAGGCCTTTGTTGTGGGAATTAGAGAGGGACCTCGGGTCGAGTGCGGACTTGGAGATGGACCTCAGGTCGAGTGGACTCGGAGTGGGAACTGACAGTTGCAGATGTCGAAGAGGGACCTCAGGTCAATTGTGGACTCGGGATAGGAATTGAGGCTTTCTTCTTGGACCTGCAATGAGCCAACCAGTATGTCGAGTTTGTTGTTCGTTGATACAATCAAGATGCGGTGGGAAACATGTCAAGATTTTAATGAGGATCAAAAAATAACCACTACAATTATAAACGTCTCTTCCTTCCTTCAATAGTCGTGTGCATGCTCTCTCCTCTTTCCTGTGTGCAGGAAGGATATTATTTACAAAAGAAGAGTTCCTTTATAGCCTGTTTGGTTAAAGGTGGAAGTGAGGAAGTGAAGAAGTGAGGAAGTGGTAATAGTTCCCTTTGGAACTTGGGAATTGGTTAGTAAGTTTTCTGGTGTTTGGATGTTGTTGGGAAGTGTGGTTTGGAAAATGCTATGTCTTTTCCGGTGTTTGGATGATAATGTGAAAGTGAAAGTGGAAAAGTTGACTACAAAGTTGACCGCAAAATAATATTAAATTAAAAATTAATTAAGAAAAATAAAAATTAGACTGTAATTAGAATGCAAGTGAGATTTACATGAGTAAAAATTAACTGTTTTGTGCTACAACTTATTACAAATGAGATTTACATGACCACAAAATTAACTGTAGCACTCTGGAAGTGAGGAAAACGTTGTGTAAAGGAGAAAAGAGAGAAGGAAAAGAACTTTTTCCATTTTCCTTTTCCGGTGTTTGGATGAACAGCGGAAATGAGAAAAGACACTTCCCACTTCCTCACTTCCACCCAATTCCTTGAATCCAAACAGCCTGAGCGCTTGGGTCTCATTCCTTTCTCCGATTTCTCAACAAGTCAAACCAACGGGACCAAAATATTTGGGCCAACAGATTTTGGCTGATAAATTTTCCATCCATCAACTCAACAGATGTCGTGTTTACCATAATCACCACATGTTGACACGCACCGTCGCACAAGGTTTGTGGCCGAGGATAGGGCGATCTGCAGATTTCAATTATTGGTTATTGGCTATCGGCAAAACCAGCTAAGATTGAAAAGGCTCGGTCTATTGCCTGCTGATTTCTGTGGATCCAATTAAAAGACGAGTCTACCGTCCACGGCACAAGTCTTCTCCTGTTTGTCCCCCTTTACTCTCGCACATGGCAGCTGGTACCCATTGAAAGTTCTACTTTTAAGCCGGAATTTAGTGCATTCTTATAGTTTTTTTAAGGAAGTGTCTGATCCTGGCAATTCTGGACGTAGATGTTTTTTGTTTTTCGTCTCCCGGTTAAAGTGTTCTGAAGGGTGGAGAGGTGTGGAATGATGAGTGGTGGGTGGAGAAGAAACAAATATTTATTAATCTAACTCACATAAGCAAATGATTCAAAACATTCGGCTTAATTTTTTCTTATCACATGCATGACCCGTGAAAAGAACAAAGAGGCTATATAAAATAAATAGTAAAGAGACTATAATATAAACAATGAAGAGACTTAAGCTACTCTTAAAAGCAAATATTAAGATCTTATTATAATGAAAACTCTAAAATTATAGAAACTCCATCTCTTTAATTATTTTTTTAAATCCATCTAGGTATCCGAGACCGCTTAATGCACCTTGACTAATCTCGTGGGGCCATGCACCTTGTTCCTGAAAGTTTTCCAACACAGACCTTGGTAAATTGCGGGAATAAACTCCCAGGGCAAATATCCATCTGGGAATTCGAACTGACGACCAAGTAGGGAGCAAAGCCACGATCTAACCAGTCAACCGCCCCCTTGAGGACAACTCAATAGATGTGTTTACCACCACCACCACATGTTGATACGTATCGTCACACAAGGTTTATGGACGAGGATAGCACTATTTGCATATTCGATTATAGTTGATGTTGGCATCTATGGAGCTTGCTTTTGGTAGGCATGTGAACTGGGAAAGGCCGGGCCAGCAACCAGCACAGACACGACCCGATTGGCACGGGCCCGACCCAGGTGGTACCTGGGCCCGAACCGCCCCAGATCCGGCTCCCCCACAGGCCGGACCCAGGTTCGGGTATTGCGGCCCATGGCCCGAGCGGGCCATGCCTCGCCTGGGTGCCCAGCCCGTGCTTAGCCCGTGTGCGGCCTTGTCTAGTTTGGGCACGAGTTTTAGCACGACGACACAGCCCAGCCCGACCTGTCTCCCCAACGGCTCAAATAACCATTGGGGTACTAAGGGGTTTTTTGCAATTTTTTTGAAAGAAATCCCCCAACGACTCCCTCAACTTCTATGGTGGCTATTAGGGGGTTATTTGCAATTGTTTTTGCCAAAGCCTCCCAACGGGTAGATTGGGCTCTTGGAGGAATTTTGCCAAAAAAAAAAAGTAAAATAACACTCATCTCCCCCTCTATATAAATATCCCTCTTCTCCACTCCATTTCATCACAATAAAAATCTCTAAAATTCTCAAAAAAAATCCTCTACATATTTCTGCTTTCTATAAAGTCTCTCAAACTCTCAACTACAAGCTCTCAAGTTCTCAAGTTCTCTCTCAAATTCTCAAGCTCTCTCTCTCTGTCTCTCTCTCAACTTCTCAAGGTCTATCAGCTCTACAAGCTCTCAAGTTTTCAGGCTTTACAAGCTCTCTCTCATCACCTTAATAGTGTGAGGTAATTATATTTTTGTTAAATAAGAAATTAGCAATTAAAATTAATGCACATTCTTCATCAGCAGGTCATAGTCAAGCTTCTAGTTCTAAATATCATGGTAATTTTAGTTTGAGTAATGAAGACTGAAAAACTCTTAATTTATCTGTAGTCAAAATTCCATGTATTCCATCCACACAATCCTCATATTTTAATGCTTCTTCTAAATCTGTCATTACTGCTCATATACCTGTTAGTTCTCTTAAAGTATCAACTATCTTTATAAATCTTAAATTTAAAAATATTTTAATAAAGTAATTTGGATGGAGTTAGGAGGGTTCAATGCAAGTTGTGTCCAAATATTAAAATGTTTTTCCCAAAAATGCTTAAAACAACCAACAAAGTAGACATGTTAAGAGTAAACACACTGAACACCAATCACAACAAACCCAAATTAAACCTTTAGGTGGCGCATTAGGCACTTTTACTTATAATCGTGCTGCAGTTAAAACTAATTTAGCTAAATATGTTATTCGGTCCGAACAGCCTTTTAGTATAGCTAAAAAATGAGGTATTTACAGAATATATTAGAACAGCTCATAATTCAGAGATTATGATCCAGTTTGTAAGAATATTATAAGAACGGAAATGTTTAGGATTGTCGAAGAACAAAAATAAATGTTAATTACAATTTTGTCTTCTTTTCCACATAAAGTTACACTTACTTCTGATTTTTGGGAAGCCCTTAACGACAATCATTATAAAGTTATTACTACACATTATAATGATTCTGATTGGATTTTAAATAGAAAAATTATCTATTTTATAAAATCTTCCCATTCTAACAATGCTTCAAATCTAAGTCAGGTTATCATGAAGGTTGTTAATGAATATAGAACTAATTCTAAAATTTTTGCTATTTTATTTGATAGTACTAGAGAAAATACTACTGCAACTGAGATTTTGAAAAGTTATTTTAGACATGTTTTGAATGGCAAAATTTTTCGTATTCGGGGTTTTTTCATATTATTAACTTTTGTGTATAAGATGGTTTAAGAATAATTAGTAATTATATTAAAAAAGTAAAAAAATATTATATTTATTAAAAGTAGTGGCTCAAGAAGGCCAAACTTCTAACAAATTTTGTCCGCCTCAAGCCTAACTATTAAAAATTACCTCAAGTTATAAGAACACTTTAGAGCTCACATATAATTGTTGAGCAAAATTATTTCTAATAACCAGGCAATAGATATGATCATTTTTGTGTAATTGCCTGGTTATTATATTTTCTAACAATAATGGCAAATTTTGATGGTTATTTGTGATTTTTTAAAAAAATTTGAAAGAGTAGCAAAATTACTTTATGGTATTTATTATCCCACAACTATTTTAGTGCTTTATGAGTTAACTGAAATTTTCAAAGTACTTTCTACATATAGAAATAATGATTTTTTTAGATATTATTGCTCCAATAGAAATAAAATTAATAAATACTTTAAATATTTTCCTTATATTTTTTATTTTGCCGCTATTATGGATGCTCGTATTAAATTTATGGGTGTAAACTTTTAATTGAATTGTTTTATGAAAGAATGATCATCATATTAAATTTCACTCACCGTCATCCTTCCAACCCTCACAGCGACCTGACCGCGCAGGACGATCCGCGAATTACTCTGTGTCAGGCTCAGGGTTGAAGGGAGAGCAACGTCGTGAGTGATGGGGAAGATTAAAAGAGGAAATGAAAATATATAAGGAAGTAGTAGTTAGGAGGAATTAATTTATGCTGACGTGGATGAAGCTGTGGCGAATAAAAATAGAGAAGTGAATTTTTTTTCTCCTAATTATGAAGGAAAGTAAGTAGCTGTAGCAAAATTTTCTAAATTTAAATTACCATTATATCTAAACAAATATTACATAGGGGCATTTTTAATATTTCTATTTCTTATTGTATGATTTAGTTTGTTTACTCGAACCATCTTTAGTTTTGTATACCATCAGATCTAGCATTCTATCTTCATCGTCATTATTTGAAATGTTCAGTTCGGAAGTTGATCCATAATCTTTAAGTTTGTGCTACTATGTCTGTGTTCGACCCACTCTTTTATTTCTACATAATCTTCTTGGGTTTTAGAGTCATCTAAAAACAATCTTTAATTCTAACAGTTAACCAGTGATTGTGTCAACGCATCTAAAAGAGACCGAGGAACATACAAAACTAAATGTGGTTCGGTGGTGGAATGCGATATCAATAATTATGGCCAAAGGACTCTATATGCAATGTGACGGTATGAAGTCTAATTAACGATGCATCATTATCAAAACAATGTGCACACATGGAATTCCTCTTGACTCTAAATTCTTACACCTCAAAGCCATCAGTGGATTGCCATTGTTAATTTGAAAGTGCGTGTAGGAAAAGTCAAATCTATCGTTATATTTGCAGCCATGTATCGTATGTAATCATCGATGTGGTGGTTTGTAACAATCATGTACTTGTCAACTCCCGATATTCGTTTTACAAAAATAGTTGGTGTTGGTCCTAGATGCAAAATGCTCTAGTGGGTGTGTGTAGTGTGGGATGTGTATTTGGTTGTGGAGGGAAGAGTTGAGTTTTCCTCTATTTGTTTTTGATTTTTCGTCCCATATTTGATAGGCCAAATAAGTTTGAGTAGTATATATATAAATTTTTCCTAAGCTTATTGTTATAACTTTTAGGCCATGGGCCACACTCTTCACACGTGCACACATGCGCCGAACCGAACTGGGCCCCGGTGGCACGCGTTCACAACCTGCGGACATGAATGCAACTTCGTTCAAGGGTTCTTAGACCTGCTACTACATTTTGGAGATTATTTTTTATCTTCGGAGCAAACTCCAATCTTCTGGGCTAAGTGACGCCAGTAACTGGACTTGGAATGATTCCCGAGCACTTGACCTCAGAATCCTTCCCGAGTACTTAGACTCAGGGTGACCTCAGAGTGGACCACGAGCACTTGGACTTGGGATCATCCTGGCAGCAGGACCTTGAAGTCTTTCCCGAGCATCCGGAGACGTGGTGTGTTTCCCGAGCACTTGGACTCAGAATATTTCTGAGATCCCTCTCACTCTCTCGAAATCCATCACTGTTTTGATTTGTAACATATCTTGACCGAGTAAAAGCGAATTTCTGAATGTGCAGAGTTGTTGCACATTAATTGCAACCAATGAACTTACGCTTGATTAGTATGAGGTCTGTTAATAACGGATAATGCTCTGTGCCTATAAATAGAGCATCTCTTTATTCATTCTTAGAGACAGAAAACTGAGATCTACGGCTACATTCTTCTTTCTCCCACTGTCATACTTCTTCAAGTTTTACTCCAATTTCTGAGCAACAATTTTCTGTCTGAGCAAGACGCTCTACCTATTGTTTTAAACAGAGTACTGGTCATTCTGAGATATTCTTTTATAGCTATTGAAAAAAGCCGAACCAACGTCTGGCAAGGAGACGGGCTTTTGATCCTTTAGGGTAGCAATTGCGCGACTGCATTCCCCAGGCTAGATTATTTAATTCTAGTGATCCCAGGAGATTCTTTCACCCACACGCGCTGAACCAAACCGACCGGGCCGGGTTCGGGTTCGGGTCCGGGTGGCACGAATACAGCTTCGCTCAAGGGGTTCTTGGACCTGCTATATTTTTGAAATTATTATTTTTTTCTTTCGGAGCTTACTACGAGCTGCTGGGCGAAGTGACACGAGTACTTGGACTCAAATGATTACGAGCACTTGACCTTGGAATCACCCCCGAGTACTTGGACTCAGAGTGATCTCGAAGTGGGCCCTAGCACTTGGACTCGGGATCATCCTGAGCACTTGGACCTTAGAGTCTTTTCCGAGCACCTAGAGATGCGATGTGTTTGCCGAGCACTTGGACACGGAATATTCTCGAGATCCGTCTCTCACCCTAAGTCCTTCACTGTTTTGATTTGTACTGTTTCTTGACCCGGTAAAAGAGGATCTACAAACGTGCAGAGTTGTTGCACATTTATTGCAACCAATCTGAACGTGCGCTTGATTTGTACGAGAGTTGTTAATAATGAATAGTGCTCTGTGCCTATAAATTGAGCATCTCTCTGTTCATTCTCAGAGATAAAAAACTAAGATATACAACTACATTCTTCTTTCTCCCCTGTTATATTTCTTCAAATTTTAATTCAGTTTATGGGCAACAATTCTCTATCTGAGTAAGAGGCTTTGCCTACTGTTCTAGGCGAGTGCTGGTGATTCTGGAGATTCTTTTACCGTTATTGGACAAAGCCGAACAAACGTCTGGGTAAGGGTCAGCTGTTAATCCTTTAGGGCAGTGACTACGCGAATGTATTCCCCTGGTCAGATTATTTAATTCTAGTGATTTCGGGGGATTCTTTTACCTATACGCAAGCACACGCGCTGAACCAAACTGAACTGAGCCGGATTTGGGTTCAGGTTCGGGTTCGGGTGGCACGCTCCCACTACCTACGAACACGAATGTAGTTTCGTTCAAGAGGTTCTTGGACCTGCTACATTTTAAAAACTATTTTTTTATCTTTCGGAGCTAATTCTGAGTTTATGGGCGAAATGACCTGAGTATCTGGACTCAGAATGATTCCCAAACACTTAATTTCATAATCATCCCCGAGTACTTGGACTTGGAGTGATCTCGGAGTGGACCCGAGCACTTGGACTCAGGATCATCCTGAGCACTTGGACCTATAAGTCTTTCCCGAGCACTTGGAGACTTGGTGTGTTTACCAAGCACTTGGACTCGGAATATTCCCGTGATCCATCTCACTCTCCCGAAGCCTTCAACGTTTTGATTTGTAACGTTTCTTGACCCGGTAAAAGCGGATCTGCAAACTTGCAAAGTTGTTGCACATTAATTGCAACCAAGCTGAACGTGCGCTTGATTTCAATGGGGGCTGTTAATAATGGAAATGCTATATGCCTATAAATAGAACATCTCTCTGTTTATTCTCAGAGACAGAAAACTGAGATCTACAGCTACATTCTTCTTTCTCCTACTGTAATATTTCTTCAAGTTTTACTTCAATTTCTGGACAACAATTCTCTGTCTGAGTAAGAAGCTCTACCTACTGTCTTAGGCTGAGCGTTGGTGATTTTGGGAGATTCTTTTACCACTGAACCAATGTCTGGGCAAGGAGAGAGGCTTTTGATTCTTTAGGGCAGTGACTACGCGACTGCATTTTTCAGGCCAGATTGTTTAATTCTAGTGATTTGAGGGATTCTTTTACCCACATGCGCACAGATGCATTAAATCAAATCATACCGGGCCGAGTACAGGTCCGGGTAGCGCGGCTCACGGCCTGTGGACACGAATGCAGCTTCGTTCAAGGAGTTCTTGGACCTGTTATATTTTGAAAATTATTTTTATCTTTTGGAGCTAACTCCGAGGTTCTAGGCGAAGTGACCCAAGTACTGAGGCTCAGAATAATTCCCGAGCTCTTGACCTCGAAATCATCCCCGAGTACTTGATCTCGAGAGTGGACCCTGGGCACTTGGACTCAGGATCATCCTAAGCATTTGGACCTTAGAGTCTTTCCCGGACACCTGGAGACGTGGTGTGCTTCCCGAGCACTTGGACTCAGAATATTCCATAGATTCGTCTCACTCTCCTGAGGTCCTTCACTGTTTTGATTTATAACGTTTCTTGGCCTAATAAAAGCAGATCTGCGAACGTGCAGAATTGTTGCATATTAATTACAACCAATCTGAATGTATGCTTGATTTGTACGGGGGCTGTTAATAACGGATAGTGTTAAATAGAGCACTCCCTGTTCATTCTCAGAGATAGAAAATTGAGATCTACAGCTACATTATTCTTTCTCCTATTGTCATATTTCTTCAAATTTTACTCAGTTTCTGAGCAACAATTCTCTTTCTATGTAAGAGCCTCTATCTACTATCCTAGATCAAGTGCTGATGATTCTGTGAGATTCTTTACGCAACTAGACAAAGTCAAACTAGCGTCTGGGTAAGGAGACGGGCTTTTGATCTTTAGGGCAATGACTACTATTAAGGTGGAAACGGTGCACATAAACATGTGAGTTTTAATATGGATTATGTGCTGAGAAAAGTGCTAATGTTTCCTCAAATCTGCCGTAATAGCTAAGTAGTTATACAGGTCATTTCCACGAAGATGGGAATCGATATAAGCGTATGTTCGGTTTCACTGTTTGTTTTAAGAGATTCTTCTTTGTTTCAAAGAACATGAACAAAAATAAAAGAGAAAAATGTTGTGACGATGGTTGTTGATGAAAGTGAAAACAAAGTGAAAATAATTGGTTTGTGAAAAATGTGAAATGAAAAAGAAATACGAAGTGTGAAAGTAAAAGGCGGTAGAAAACACGTGGTTTAAAAGGAACTTAAGAAAAGAAAACGGTTTTAAGAATTTGAAGTGGAAAAATATTGTGAAGTGAAAAGAAATCGAAACGAAACAAGTTTTAGAAAAGGATTTAAAAAGGAAAGTGGAGAGATAATTTTGAGAAAAATTGAAAAGTGGAGTTTGCTTTTAAACGAGAAGTTTTGAAAGATAAGAGAAGAGTCATGGTTAACTAATCTACTATGCACTACTAACATACTAACCCTTGAGATAAATTGTGCCTCAATTTGAAGTCATTGGCAAGGTGTACACCTTGATTCTTAAGACTAAGGGATAGCTCAATGGATGTAGTGATCTCTCTAGTTTGGTAGTGTCGTATCGATGGATCATCGGCTCTATATTGGTACCCGAGTATGGAACATAAGATTGGTGATTCACAAAAGAACTCATGCATAATAATATTAGCAAGTTCATTAAATTATTAAGGCATTGGCTAGCTAACATAAAATAAGACTTGAGCATAAGATTGTTAGCATGAATCGTAGTGACAACCTATCTTCATGTTCCATCAAGACTTGCCAAATGGCAAGGCACTAAAACAAGGCACACATGAATTATTTGGGTAAATCAACACAACTTAACAAGAGAAGTTAGCAATTATCTTCATTAGGAAATCAACAACACTTTCAAGAATGCAAGGTTACAATACATGCATCCAATGAATCATTTAAATTATTCATCCAAGTGTTAATAGTTAATAGTTTTAGTGATTAGTTAGACATGATTAGAAAGCTAACTAGACATAAAATTAGAAAGCAAAAAAATAAATATTTTTACACTAATTGCAAGAAAAGAAAGCGTGTAAGAGCACAAGGAAACTAGAGGAAAACAGAAGAAACAAGTTTGCATTTGATTGTCACTGATCAACTTACGAAACACTCACTCTCTCTCTCTCTCTCTCTCTCTCTCTCTCTCTCTCTCTCTCTATTTCTGATCTAAAACGAAAAGAAAGAAACTCTGAGAGGGATAAAAAAAACCTAGAGAAAAATAGTCTAAAATTCCCAACTTCCTCCTGTGATAGCTAGGGGTGATATTTATAGGCTTAAACCCTAGCTCCGAGCAATCACAGCTGCTGAAGAACACGCGAGGCCAACGACCTTAATCTTATCACATTTTCGCCGCCTTTTGCAGTGGAAGTGCGGTAAAGATACGATCGTTAGGCTCACGTCAAAGACTGCAAGCTGGCTCTGCTTAAATGTCCTTGTGGAAGGTTCTATTCTTTTGGAATATCCTCTGGGTTGTTAGCAGAGCGAGCTTTAATCGTTGGGTTCATTTTAGGCTTCAAAAAATACCCAAATAATTAGGAGTTGTGAGTTTTCTTCTCCATTAACCATGGATCTAAGAATAAAGAACAGAAAAATTAATAAACAAAATTTTATTTGTAATAAATATGATAATGTGATATAAAACATTCAAAAGTGAATACTAATCACACCCTCGCACTTATCTTTTACTCGCCCTCGAGCAAAATAAGAAAAAAAGAAAACTAAGCAAAGAGTGTTATTACACCACTTTCACACGTGACGCGACTGGACTGAGTGTGTGCTGTAAGCCATTAGATCTCTAGGTTTCTCCTATAGGAGGAGTTTTGTCTCCTGAGGGTTTTCAGCGGATTACATCCACAAAATCCATCAAGAAAGAAAATAAATGTTAGTATTTTGAAAACATATTTTTAAAGAGAGAAAAGCTTTCAAAATATTTTTGCAAAAATTAAGTAATCTAAGGTCTTAAGCTCATCAAAAATTTATCTTTAAACTTAGTCTAGATGCAAGATCTTGTTATCAATTAAGTTAAGAATTCAAAATTGGATTGAACAATTTATCTTTCATAAAAACCTAGATAATATGCACTTGTGATAGTGGAGATTTTTGAGATTTCAACTTCAACCATCAAGCCATTTATATATATATATATATATATATATATATATATATATATATATATATATATATATATATATATATATATATTAGTTTTCTTAGACTTTCTACTTTATCTGGGTAGTGAGCCTGTAGCCGGTGACTCCCAAACCAGATGGCTTTAGGGCACCAGATGAGAAAACATCCCTCGGGCTTAAGGACTCGAGTAAACAAGGCAATAAAACTTTAAGGAGTTTATTTATTTTGACCACCATTAGGCGTGACTAATCATACTTCCTAAGGACAATTAACAACTTGATTAGTGGCCAAGTGTTTATAATAATATTTTTTTATATATTTTTATTTTTATGACATTTTAAGTCTTTGTTTCCATTCCAAAAATGTGTAAGTGTGGAATGCATAATTTTTAAGACAAGAATAAAAGATCAAATTATCTTTTCAATCTTTCTTTCTTATTCTATAATATAAACAAGACCTATTATTTTTACTATGTTTAAGAAGTCATTATTTTTGATTTTCCTAATTCCGAATATCAACTTAATTTCTTAAAATATAGCAAAACTTTTATCCTTATTTCAAAAAGTTTTGTAAAAAGAAAAAATAAAAAATTATCCTATAAAGAAGTGAAAAAGGAAGAAAATTTAGAAAATAACCTAAAAAGAGAAAATATAGAAAATAACCTAAAATATAAAAAAGCAAAAATAAAAAAGCAATAAAGAGAAAATCCTATGGTAGTACCCTCCGCTATACCTATCTCATGCATTGTCCCTAATGTATGACATGAATACAAAAATGCATGAAATGGGTAAAGGTAATATATCACCTCCGATGACGACTCCGTCCGATCGAAGTGCTCGGACCGCCGATCGTGAACATCGCAAACCCCCCTCTATTCACTCCAGTCAAGCGGTCTATTCTTTCATTTGTTTCCTCCGGCGAATCCACCCCCTAAAGATCTTCTTCATGCCTTTTCATATGGAAGACATGAAGGCGAGGCTCTCATTGGGTAGTGATTGTCATCAAAAGTCAGGCTCATTCTCCTTCTCCATCTGTTCCTCTGAGGAGCTCTCAGCAGGAATATCCTCAGGTAGGATTGTAAGAGTCCCAATAGAGTGCAGACAGCTATTATACGCACTGGTTATTTTTTTAGGGGATACAAATCCTCGATCATACCCAGAAAATTTCTTGTCTAGCAGAAAGTTCCTGCACAGACGGGTCATGAGAATCGGTAGAGAGTATTTGGAACCCCTAATGCGCTGGGGATTTGCTATGAGCTGTTGCAAGATAACAGTGTTCAAACAGACCGTGTGTTGTCTAGTCATTAGACTTTGTATGATCTGAAGTACAGGTCTGTTGAACGATGTGGTGTGGTCAAGGCATAAATTATTGCGTTGGATCCATCATCCAACGCAATGTATATTTTGGAATGTGGTACTCGCATTGAGATCACGATCTAACTTAGTGCATTGCATACCCATTAATGGCATGTAGTCAATCAACGGAAGTGGTGTATTGTGCATAGGAGAGATGGGGAGTTTTCTGACTTCCTCTATAGTCGCAAGTGTGACAAAGAGGTCCCCATGCTCCAAGTGTACAAGAAATTGGTTATGATCTAAATCTATGGTGGTAGTGTCTATGCCCAAGAAGAATTTTTAATAGGGTCAGGGCAATAGAAAGCATCAACATTGCTATTATCATACACTAGTTCATGCCAATTTCTTTCCCTAATCTTATACAAGAAGACGTGTCCATACCCGAAAGCATCAACATTACTATTATCATACACTAGTTCATACCAATTTCTTTCCCTAATCTTATCCAAGACGACGTGTCCATACCCATTAACATCGTTGAAAATCCGTGAAAAATATTTCTCAGGAAAATAGAAGGTGATATGGTATGAATCTGAATTTAAAACACATCAAAAAGAGGGAAAAGAGATCGCAAAAAAATCATGGGGGAAAATCCAAGTACAGACTGCTTCGTGCAGTCTAGACAGAAATTTCAGAGAAACAGTGGTAGATCTAAGATCTACACACGAAATCGATGGAGGGGACACTTGGTGGCCCTCAGGAAACTTCAGATGAGCCATGAACGCAGCCTAGAAGGGGTTGGCATGACAAAAGTTAGGGTTCAGAGGATAGGGTTTTTGGGGTGGCGGCGCCTCTTCTCTCTCTCTCTCTCAGATCTGATAAGGGTTTTTTAAGATGAGGCACAGGAGAGAGAAGAGAAGGGTTTAAATAGGGGAGAATTTTAGCACTTTTTTTTTAGCCCTAGTTATAGGAAAGAGTTCCTAAACTGGGATTTTTGGTTTTCTTTTTTTATAAAGAAGAATTATGGATATATACAGAAGAATCCTAACTTTTATTTATTTTGTTTTATTATTTTTATTTTATTTTTATTATATTTCTTTTTCATTTTAATCCCCCTTTTATTTATTTTTTCGTTAATGGTCTATGGGAAGATGGTGGACCCTAGTCACTCATAAATTTGATCAAAGAGACCCATGACTTTCTCTTCTTGTGACTCTAGTTCTGTGGCCAAGAACAGTTTTAGTCTCTATCCATTCACTTTGAAAATTTTACCATCCTGGATCAAAAATTTTCATCGCACCATGTGGAAATACACTATGCACAATGAAAGGTCCTGATCAACGGGTTTTCAATTTTTCAGCGAAGAGATAAAGTCTAGAATTGTAGAGCAAAACTTTTTATCCTGAGACAAAAATATTTCTGTATATGGATCGGTCGTGAAAGAATTTATTTCTGCTCTTGGTGATTTTAGCATTATCATAGACTTCATTCCATATCTTCACCAACTCAGAAATCTAGAGTTTTCGTAGTTTACCATCTTTATTTAAATCAAATTTTAGTTGTTTGATTGCCCATAAAGCCCGTTGTTCTAGTTCAATTGGTAGATGGAGGGTTTTCCAACTACTATTCGGCATGCAGACAAACGAGGACAGTCTTCAAAGCAGTCCAGTAAGCCCATATTGCGTCCATTAGCTTAATAGACCAATCTTTTCTATTCTGTCCTACAACCTTCCCCAATATGAGTTTTATCTATCTATTTGTCACTTCAACTTGCCCGTTAGTCTGGGGATGATATACCATGGATAATTTGTGAGTTATCAAGTATTTACGCATCAGGGCTTCGAAAGCCCTATTGTATAAGTGAGACCCATTATCGCTAATTACCGCACGAGGGGCACCGAAGCGAGAGATTATGCTCTATTTCAATAATTTGGCAGCAATCTTATAGTCATTTGTTTTTATTGGTACAGTTTCGACCCATTTAGACACATAGTCCACTGCAACCAAGTTGCATTGGTTGCCAAATGAACTCGAAAATGGCCCAATGAAGTCGATGCCCCAAGCATACAAAAATTCTACTTCTAGAATAGGGTTCAGAGGTATTATATCTCTCCTAGAAATTCTACCCGTCATTTGGCAATCTACATGAATTGCAGAAATTGAAAGAGCCTTTGAGCAAAGTGGGCCAGTAGAACTCACTTTGCAAGAATTTTTTGGGGATTTTGCGTGGATCAAAGTGCCCAACACAAGCAGGCTCATGGCAAAATACCAACAGACTCCTATGCTTTTCTTCAAGTATACATCTTCTGTTGATTTGGACAGGACAGTATTTGAAAAGATATAGTTCTTCCACAAAAAAAAAAAGAACTGTACTTGAGCAAAGAAGTGATATCTATCCTGAATCGACCAACCAGAAGATGTTTACCTTGTGGCAAGATAGTTTACAATATCTGCATACCATGGTTCCTTGCATATTGCTAGGTCGTCTTCATCAGAAAAATTCTCATTAATCGGTGTTGTCTCAATTGGTGCGTTAGATATTCATGACAAATGATCAGCCACTACATTCTTCATGTCTTTCTTGTCCCATATTTGAGGTCAAATTCTTGTAAAAGAAGGATCCATCAAATAAATCTTTCTTTAGCATCTTTCTTTGTCATAAAATACCTCAGCGTGGAGTGGTCCGTGAACACAGTTGTTTTGGACCCAAGTAAGTATGGACGAAAATTTTCCAACGCGAATACTATGACCATAAATTTCTTTTCAGTTATAGTGTAATTTAGTCCTACTCGCATAATAGATCATGTGCTACCTATAATTGATTCGTTGTCCTAGAACAGCGCTTATGGTAAAATCAAGGCATCACACATGATCTCAAATGGTTTTGTCCAATCAGGTGCTGAGATGATTAGAGCAGAGATAGATTTTTTTTCAATTTCTCCCGTGTTTGTAGACATCTGTCATCAAAATTGAAGGGCACATCCTTTACTAATAGGTTCATCAATGGTCTAACAATTTTGCTAAACTCTTTAATGAACCTTCAGTAAAATCCAGCATGCCCTTGAAAAGATCTGACGTCTTTAATACATTTTGGCTTGGGGAGTTTAGGAATCACTTCAACTTTTGCCCTATCAAATTCTAGCACATACCTTGAAATCTCATGCCCTAGGATAATTCTTGGTTTGGCCATAAAATGATATTTTTTCCAGTTTAGTATCAAGTTATTCTCTGTGCATCATTTAAGAACTAACTCTAGATGATGCAAGCATTGGTCAAAAGAGTCTCCGTAAATTGAGAAATCAACCATGAAAAATTCCAGAAAATGTTCACCATGTCTGAGAATAAGCTTAGCACACAATGTTGAAATATTACTGAGGCATTACATAATTCAAATGGCATTCTGCAGTATGCAAAAGTACCAAATAGACAATTGAATGTAGTTTTTTTTCTTGATCTTTGGAGGCGATTGGGATTTGATTGTATCTGGAATACCCATCCAGGAAATAATAGTCCATGCCTAGTCAGTCTTTCCAACATCTAATCAATGAATGGAAGAGGAAAGTGGTCATTAAAAATGGCGGAATTCATTTTGTGATTATCAATACAAACTCGAATCTTTATAGGAAGTCGAGTTTGCACTAACTCCTTTTTATAATTTTCCACCACCGTTTGGGCACAGCGTGGACATGACTAACCTATTGACTATTGGATATAGAATAACTGATCCCATTATCCAATAGTTTGAGTATTTCTACTCGAATGTCTTCCTGCATGATTGGGTTAAGCCTAAGTTATGGGTCGTGTTTATGTTTAACCTTTTCAATCAGATGGATGCGGTGTTGTACTATGGATAGGCTGAGTCTTTAAATGTCGGCCATGGTCCAACCAATGACTTCTTTGTTTTCTCGCAACACAGCAAGAAGATCCTTTTCTTGTTCCTTAGTTAAATAAGAAGCGATGATAACTGGGAGAGCCTTCTTTTCTCTCAATTACACATACTTGAGATGATTCGGGAGGGCTTTCAGTTCAGAAGAGGGAAATTATTTAGTTGAGCGTTGGATCAAGTCATTTGGTTCTTAACTCAAAGGAACTGGAGTGGTTGCCCATTCTACCGCAGATCAACAATTTGGTCAAGATTGAAATCATCTGACTCTAATTCGAACTCGCATTCAGATTTATATTCCAATTCCTCCTGATGCTTACTTGTTAAGCCTTGTATTATGTTCACTTCAAATGTCTGATCTTTGGAATCTCGAGGTTATTTTTTCAGGTGGAAAACATTTACCTCTTGATCATATTTTCAAATTTTAGTCGCATTGATCCGTTCTTACAGTTTATTATTGCATTAGCTATGGTAAGGAATGGACGTCCTAGAATGATCGAAGTCTGAGATCTTGGATTCAAAACGAGTTATGTTTCAAGCACGATAAAGTACAGGGGGTAGATAAGCTCCCGACCCAAATGAGAACATCAGTGATTTTCCCTTGGGGATTTTCACTAATTGGTCAGCTAACTGTATCTTCACTCATGTTGGATGGAGATCGCTCACCCCGAGTTGTTGATAAACGATGCCCTGTTGATGCTGATCTGTCCTATGGTACAAGCGATGGTCGGACAACCTAGATTTTTCTATTTTATAGGAATGGGCCCAAACAATAGTTCGCTGATGTTGATAGCGAGGAAGACCTTCTTCGTAACATTGATTTTTCATTTATTGGTGCACATGCGTATGAAGGTACCTGTTGTATGGCATTAAGAAGTGGCATGTCTAGTTTCACTTGATTATGCATTTTTAGGATCTTTTTCATTTGTGCGTTGGATTTGTTACTTTTAGCCTATTAGGGAAAGGTACTATAGGCTTATGCTCTTCTTCAACTGACTTTAATTTTCATTTTCTATAGACTTTGAAGTGATTGGATTAGAATTTGAAGATATGGCGGTTTCAGTTAAGTCAGACTTTTGTTGGATGGTCACTGGTGGTGTAGAAACTTGATTGTCCACTTGTTTCCCTTATCTTAAGATTTGAACAACATTACATTGGATCATCTTGGGCCTCATGAATTGGAAAAGAGTTCTTAGTATAAGTCAAAGGTTTGTTCGGTAATGCTCCTTCTGTCTTTCACTAAGAAAATTTGCCAATTGACTAATTTGAACCTCTAACCTATTGATGACTTGATTGTGACTGTTCATCATTGAAGATTAGGTTTTGGATAGGGTTTCCATAATTTCCATGGCTCTTTCCAAATTAGTCATTTTTCTCTGAATGAGGATTTTGGAAAGAATGCTGGAAAACTTGATGTTGAAGTTGGGCTGAAAATTCGGTTGATAATTATAAGCAGGAAATTTGTTGGAAAAATTTGGTCTGTGTTGCTCATGATATTCTGACTCCATGAAAAATTGGGATGATTTCTCCATCTCAAATTATATGTTTTGGAGTATGAATTGTTGTTAGGTCTAGCAAATGCTGCATTGATGTTGTCTGATAATATTTGCTGAGTTAGAAATACTAGACACTCTTTAAAGATATGGTTCAATGCATGGCAATAAGTACAACCTTGATTTGGCATTTTGGGTGGGTTGAGTTGGTTCACTGTACTTTGCTCCTTGGCTTCTAGAAGTTCTAATCATTAAGTGGAAAATTTTGGTTCAGCAGCTATCGAGGATTCTATCGAGTGAAGCCCGATTTTGGAAGATGTGGGGTTCTAATTCGTAGATTTATCTGAACATGATTCTCATTGGAGTATTTTTTAGCTAAATCCTTGAATAAATCCCAGCCTTGGTCCTCGTCTTTTCATAAAAATTCTCCTAGGCACATTGTTTCAAGGAGGGTTTAGTCAGGTAATTGATTGGTCACTAATGTTGCACATTTATTATCATATTTTCATACTTATTATAGAATAAAATCTGCTTTGTCCTAATTAAATGTTTAATTTATTTGCAGGCCCATTCCTTAAGGAGATGAAGAGAAACAAGCCCAAAAGCCCACCAAATTCTGATTAATTCAGAATAAATTTGAAATGAAGAAATCAGGGCAAAATCTTGGCATATAAGGAAGGTTTAGAAGAATCCTCCCTGAATCAAGATGAAGAAATCAGGGTAAAATCTTGGCATATAAGGAAGGTTGAGAAGAATCCTCCCTGTGGGCAAAATCTTGGTATATAAGGAAGGTTGAGAAGAATCCTCCCTGAATCAAGGAAAAATCTTGGCATGTAAGGAAGGTTGAGAAGAATCCTCCCTGAATCAAGCACAATCAAAGGCTGTTTTGTCAACTTTTGAAGAAAAAAAAAGAAAATCAGAAGAAGATACGGGAAATACATCAGACCAGGAGATTCCCCCAATCTTCCTGGGATCTTCTCCTTTAGGTTTTTTGCCTATAAATACTGGTTTTAGCTGAGCAAGGAGGACCAGGCAGAGATAGGTTTGCTAAGTTTTCCATTTCTTAGTTTAGGTTTTCTTTTCTTTTTATATAACTTGTATGTAAGCTTAGGTTAGATGAAGATTCATGTAAGTAAGAGAGAGAGGCTGAAGTTGAGAGTGACACCGATGTACCCTCGTCCTTTCTTCCATTGTTTCAAGCAATAAAGGTAAACATTTGTTTATGTTAGTTTCTTTTCTTTTGGTTTCTTTTTCTTTTCCTCTTTCTACTTTACCTCTGTTTGCTTTTGATGAGAATGCAAGTGAATTCTGAAGCATAAGTATAACAAAGTCTTTGTGAGTGCCAACGATACTTCATGAAGATGTTCTCTTCCTCAAATCCGTATCACTTCATTCTTGCCTGGCTTGATGATATAATGCGAACAGGGATTGAGCTCCATCCTATGTCCTATGCGTTGAACGCCTCCAAAGCTAGGTAGAACATGCAAGGTTTCCAAGTAAGTCATCAACCAAACTAAGGTAAGTATTTCTTCAATTTTCTTTCTTTTCTTTTATTTCTGTAAATTAAATCACGAACACCATATCTTCCAAATCGCTTCTTTCCAAACTCATTTGTACATAGTCGCTTTCTTTCCCTTTCTTTGTAAATAGTCATTCTCCATTTCTCTCCACCTTCTTCATCTCTCGTTTCTTTCAGACTTTAACATAACTTTCGTTTTCATTTTCATTTCTTTAAACAAAGAAGAATCTTCGTTTTATCTTCATTAAGATTTCAATAAAGAAACGTAAACGCTTCTATTGCAAAACCCTCCTTGTGGATCACGACCCGCATAGCCACTTACTATAGCAGTAAGAATTGAGCACTTGCACATCTTTATTTCTAAATCTAAAATTCTGTATTTTTTGTGCAGGTTTTACCGCAATTAAATTTTGGCGCCGTTGCCGGGGAGGGTAACGTTTTTATTGAAATCTATTTTTTATTGAAAATTTTTTAGAACTAAAACGAACTTTCTTCTCTGTTGTAGGTTAAGGGCAAGCAAATCAGGAAAAGAAGATTGCAGTGACATATAAGTGGTATTGGGCCTCTGCTCTAGAAAGCAGAGACCAAGTACCCTCTGAATTGCCGCGTTTTCTCGGCTTTAACCGCGTTTCCGCGGCAAGGAAGAGTTCACTACTAATTGGTTTTTACAGGGCTGCTTGCTTTGCAAAATTCTAGTTTTCTGCAACTTTATTTCTTATATGCAATCACATAAGCCTGCTAATAATCAACAATAAAACATTTGTTGAAAAGATAAAAAATTGATTAGACGTTTGCATTTTAGGCACGTGTCTTTTCAATTCATTTATTTTTATTGTTGAAGAGTGCTGGAGAAAGGTACGTACGCATTGCATCTAGAATAGGACTATCTCTTGGTTGATTTACATCGCTTTGAGCGAATCTTATTTACATATCTTGTACACTTGCACAAACTTATCTTAAGGGCACTAACCCATAACAAGATAAGGTGGGGATTTAATCACCCTTCCTTAGCCCAAAAATCAGATTCCAAGCACTCACTAACCCAAGCCTAACTAAAAATGAGTAGACGTTGGCCCTAGGGACATCTCGGACTCAATTAGGAGATCATCCTAAGGGGGAAAAGTGTTAGAATTTGACTCTTGCAAAATCAGTGTCTAGGAAAGGGATTAAGGGCCGAAAGCCCGAAGGTTGGTGGTTATTTAATTAAGGAACGTCTTTGACGGAAAACCTCCCACCAACCTTGCCCTGACCTGGCTGATTAGCTTGTGGTCAAAGTCTGCATTGGACCTCCCGTGGACAGTCTAACCAGTTAGGAGTCGTTTAGGTCATAGGTCTACCCTAACTTAGATTAGAATTTTTTTTTCTTTTTCTTTGTTTATTTGTTAGTTTTTCTTTCTTTTTGTTTGTATTCCATTGTGTGATATGGCCTATAATAACAATTTTTCCAATTTCAATAATAATCCATATTACACATCAAACTCTTTTTCGGATATTACCAACCCGACATATCATGACTTTAACCAACCTAGTGTGCCGGATTGGTCTTATCCGAATCAATATAACCCATTTCCCCATCGTATGACTATAATTTCCATAACGATTTCAACTCTTCACAGAGTCAGTGGGGATTCACCTACCCCAAGCATAATTTTCAACCAACTTGTCCCCCTTATCCACCTAGTCCACAATATCCCCAAGAGTCATACTCAGTTCCACCAGTCCAAAATAGAAAATCATCAATTTTGGAAAGGAGTATGCGTGAGTCCAAACAACAATCACAAAATCTGATGGACTCACAATTTCACTACCACTTCCAAGACAACACTTCATCTTTTCATCAAAACAATGAATCCATCAATTATGAAAAGATGCTTGAAGCCATGACTCATGCTCAAAATGTTAGAAATCGTGACATAGATATGATGGTCGAATCTCTACGTTCTCACCGTTTGACCAGTTCTGATGTCACTAACCATCCTGTTAGAGCCGAAGAGTCATGTAGTTTTGAAAATCAAGATTCCATTTCAGAACAACCATTTGAACTTGCCCAAACTCCAAATGAAATTGATAGTTTGACAAGTTATCCCTTGCCTGAAATAGAACTTGAAAATGAATATGATCATGAACTAGAACTTAGTGATTCAATTTTACTTCCTGATTCAATAATGACTCAGGTATCTACACCTGATTTCAATCTTTTTCCCGAGTCAACATTGGATCCTGTGCCAATTCATCATGAAATTGAATCACCCATCTTTGATTATCATATTGAACTTGACCAATTTTATAATCTTGAAAATCCCATTGATAAATTGGCAAGTTCTCATTTTTTTGATATTGAACTCAATGAGATATGTGACCTAGATTCCAAATCCGTGATCCAGTTCAACTTTCTGAATTATTATTGACTCCTGTTTTGTTACCAAACTTGAGTAATATTTTAGAGTCAGTTTTGATTCCACCTATCATTCTTGAACTTGAATTACCAACATTAAGTCACATTCCATTGTTGGAAAATAATTGTGGACTTGAGTTCCAACTTCTTGACTTGGACCCAAATTTTGAACCTATTTCGACTCTTGAACCATTACTTGACTTAAGTCACCTTCCTGAGTCGGTGTTAGTTCCTGTACTTCCTGAGTCCAAGTCAATCCTTCTATCATTTCATACTCCATTCTGGGACGAGGTGGTTGACAAATTTGACTCCAAAATTTGTTATGAAATTTGGAAATTAGATGGGGTCAAATACTTAATAAAAATCTTTTATGGACACATCTTTTTAGTGGGTTATATTAGAGTAATTTCTGGCGGGTTCCTCCGAGCCCCAAGAAAAGTTGATTGGGCCGCATTTCGTGGACCAATCAGACCACCACCGGAACCACCACCTTAAGGTAACATTTTCCTTCCCTTTCTTCTTTTTAATGCATCTATGCATTAATTCATACATTGAGGACAATGCATGAGATAGGTGTGGGGGAGGGTTCTAACATAACTTAGGTTTTTCTTTTTATAAAAAAAATAAAAAATAAAAAAATTAACATTTTCTTTACTTTTAAAAACTTTTTGAAAAATAGAAACAATATTTTGACTTATTTTTTGTAAGAAATTAAGTTAATTTTAAGGAATAGGAAAATCCAAATTAGGATTTCTTATTGTTGGTCAAAAGAAGATTATTTGTTTGATTTTTAGGGTTAGGAAGATAATTTGTCAAAGTAATTTAGTCTTAATCTTTACCTTGATGAAATATGCACACCTCACACACTTAAACACTTAGGGTTCAAAAACAAAGATTCTTATGCCTTATAAAAAAAAAGAGAAAAAGAAAAAAATAAACAAATCTAATTATTGATTAGCTAGGTGCTTTGGCCTAAGCAAGCCTTAGTATTTATGCGAAAGATGATTAGATAAGTTTGAGAAAAAGAAAAAAAAATCCTCTGATTAAGCTGGGTATTTGTGCATAATAAAGCATAAGTATTCACGCCTAAAAGAGGTTCATAAAATAAAATCCTTAGTTTTGTGGCCTTGTTTGCTCGAGTCCTTAAGTCCTAGGGGTGTCTTCTCACCCGGTGCCCTAAGACCGTTTTGTTTGGGAGTCATCGATTAAAGGCTCGTTACATGGGCAGATTAGAAAGCCTAATAGAACTAAGGAATAATACGATCAAAAAAATATATATATAAATAAATAAGGTATAAGAGTTAGAGTTAATGAACCCTTCGTCAAAATTTTCACAGTCACAAGGTGCATATGACTTAGGGTAAAGTAATAGACTAGATGAGAAGTACAATTTAACTCCTTACTTTGATTGATAACAAATTTTGAATAGAGACTAAGTTTAGGAATGAAAAATTCAGTTTTCCTATAACTTATAGATTGCTTAAATCTTACAATTATATTTCAAATATTTTTCTCTTTCAAAATGCTTTTTGAAAATACTAACTCTTTGTTTCTCTTTCTTTATGGATTCTGTGGGTGTAATCCACTGAAAACCCTCACGAGACAAAACTCGTCCTCTAGGGGAAACCTAGAGGTTTAACGGCTTGTTGCACATGCTCAGTGCAATCGCGTGACCTGCGAAAGTGGTCTAATAATCCTCAGTATAGTTTAGTTGTTTTACTCGAGGACGAGCAAAAGATAGGTATGGGGGTGTGATTGGTCACTAATGTTGCACATTTATTATCATATTTCCATACTTATTATAGAATAAAATCTGCTTTGTCCTAATTAAATGTTTAATTATTTGCAGGCCCATTCCTTAAGGAGATGAAGAGAACAAGCCCAAAAGCCTACCAAATTCTGATTAATTCAGAATAAATTTGAAATGAAGAAATCAGGGCAAAATCTTGGCATATAAGGAAGGTTTAGAAGAATCCTCCCTGAATCAAGATGAAGAAATCAGGGCAAAATCTTGGCATATAAGGAAGGTTGAGAAGAATCCTCCTGTGGGCAAAATCTTGGTATATAAGGAAGGTTGAGAAGAATCCTCCCTGAATCAAGGAAAATCTTGGCATGTAAGGAAGGTTGAGAAGAATCCTCCCTGAATCAAGCACAATCAAAGGCTGTTTTGTCAACTTTTGAAGAAAAAATAAGAAAATTAGAAGAAGATACGGGAAATACATCAGACCAGGAGATTCCCCCAATCTTCCTGGGATCTTCTCCTTTAGGTTTTTTGCCTATAAATACTGGTTTTAGCTGAGCAAGGAGGACCAGGCAGAGATAGGTTTAGCTAAGTTTTCAATTTCTTAGTATAGGTTTTCTTTTCTTTTTATATAACTTGTATGTAAGCTTAGGTTAGATGAAGATTCATGTAAGTAAGAGAGAGAGAGGCTGAAGTTGAGAGTGACACCGATGTACCCTCCTCCTTTCTTCCATTGTTTCAAGCAATAAAGGTAAACATTTGTTTATGTTCGTTTCTTTTCTTTTGGTTTCTTTTTCTTTTCCTCTTTCTACTTTACCTCTGTTTGTTTTTGATGAGAATGCAAGTGAATTCTGAAGCATAAGTATAACAAAGTCTTTGTGAGTGCCAACGATACTTCATGAAGATGTTCTCCTCCTCAAATCCGTATCACTTCATTCTTGCCTGGCTTGATGATATAATGCGAACGGGGACTGAGCTCCATCCTATGTCCTATGCGTTGAACGCCTCCAAAGAAAGGTAGAACATGCAAGGTTTCCAAGTAAGTCATCAACCAAACTAAGGTAAGTATTTCTTCAATTTTCTTTCTTTTTTTTATTTCTGTAAATTAAATCACGAACACCATATCTTCCAAATCGCTTCTTTCCAAACTCATTTGTACATAGTCGCTTTTTTCCCCTTTCTTTGTAAATAGTCATTCTCCATTTTTCTCCACCTTCTTCATCTCTCGTTTTCTTTCTGACTTTAACATAACTTTCTTTTTCATTTTCATTTCTTTAAACAAAGAAGAATCTTCGTTTTATCTTCATTAAGATTTCAATAAAGAAATGTAAACGCTTCTATCGCAAAACTCTCCTTGTGGATCACGACCCGCATAGCCACTTGCTATAGCGGTAAGAATTGAGCACTTGCACATCTTTATTTCTAAATCTAAAATTCTGTATTTTTTGTGCAGGTTTTACCGCAATTAGTAATCTAGACAGTCATAGAGAATCTGATATTACCGCAACTTTTCTATGCAATGGTGCGGACAATGGGCTAGTAAGTCTTTAAAGCACTCGAAGTACTTCCAAAATGGTTTGTTAGACTAATGTCTAAAGTGCATGATATTCTTTTGAATGAGAGCAGTTTATGAATGGGGTAGAATTTTTAAAGAAAACTTTGACAAAATCATCCCATGTTTAAATTGAATCGACCGTTATGCTATACAACCACTTCTTGGCTAAATCCTTAAGTGCGAACTGGATGGACCTTTGTCTCACGACATCTTCCCCCAACTGGGGAATCCGCATCATCAAGCATACTTCATCAAACTCCCTTATGAAGAAGTATGCATCCTAAGACTCTAAACCGTAGAATCTAAGAAGAGTGTTTATGAATTAGGGTTTTAGCTCAAAGTTGTTACCATTTGACTCTGGTAACTGAATACTGTAGGAAGTGATATCCTAAAGTGAAACGTGATTTCCCATAACTGGAGTAAACTCTGGGGGTGGTGTACGTTTATGCAGAGTGTTCTTAACTAAATTTGATGAGATTAGATTCCATGACCACTCTTGCATGTAAATTCACACCACAATTAACATTCGAACAACAAACAAATAAAATAAAAGAAAAACAAACAAAAAGAAAGAGAAAATCACCAAGCATAGTTTAAGGTACCTGGACCTAGACGACTCTTAACTGGTCGATTACTCGGGAAAGGTTGTTGTATGAACCCGACTATGAGCTAATCGGTCAGGTAGGGGTAAAATTCAGTGGGAGGTATCTGTGCGTAAGTAACGGGCCTTATTTACACCAAACCACTGAATCTTCAAGGCTTAACCTCTTAATCCCCAACCTTAGACACCGATTTGACAAGAGTATTATTTTTATAAGTTTGATCTCGGTCAATCTCCTATTGAGTCCGAGATGTCCCTAGGGGCTAATGTCTATCAAATTTTAGTTTAGGCTTAGTATTGTGAGTGCATTTGGAAATGATTTTTGGGCTAAGAGAGGGTAATAACTTTTCCACCTTATTTTATTTATTGGCTTTTGCCCTTAAAGTCAATTTTGTGCAAATGTGCAATATATTCAAAACAAAGTAACACTCAAAGCGATAAATCACCCAAGATGTTGATCCTATTCTAAATGCAATGCTCACGTACCTGCTCCAGTACTCTTCAACAGTAAATTAAAGGAATTGAGAAAACCCGTGCCCTAAATTTAAGAGTCTAAACCAATTTTAACTTGGCAACAAGCGAGTTACAGTTGGTTAATAGCAATATACAGGGTGAGGCATACAAGAAACTAATACTTGAAGAAAGAAAATTTTGCAAAGCTAGCAACCCTGCAAAAAAAATTGGTTAGTAGTTCACTCAGATTGCCGCGAAAACAAAAGTCACGTTTGCAGGGTAATACTAAAGGTACTTGGTCTCTGCTTACAAGGGCAGAGGCTCAAGACCACTAATATGTTTCTACTGCTCTTTGTTTTTTGATTTCAGATCCTATACACAACAATAGAGAAGAATTTTTTAGTACAAAAAAACGTCACCCCTCCCAGACAATGGCGCCAAAAATTTGTTCAGGTGAAAATGGTGCACAAAAATGTGTGAGTTTAAATATGGATTATGTGTTGAGAAAGGTGCTAACGTTTTCTTGGATCTGCCGTCATAGCTATATAGCTATACGAGTTGTTTTCACAAGGAGGGGAAGTGATAGAAGCATATATTCGATTTCGTTGTTTGTTTCAAGAGACTCTTCGAATTTGAACAAAAGTAAAAGAGAAAATAGTTGTGAAGGTGGTTGTTAATGAAAGCGAATACAAAGTGAAAAAAATTGATTTGTGAAAAATGTGAAATGAAAAAGAAATGCGAAGTGTGAAAGTAGAAGGCGGTAGAAAACACGTGGTTTAAAAAGAACGTAAGAAAAAAAATGGTTTAGAAAATTTGAAGTGGAAAAATATTGTGAAGTAGAAAGAAATCGGAATGAAACAAGTTTTAGAAGAGGATTTAAAAACAAAAGTGGAGAGAAAAATTTGAGAAAAATTGAAAAGTGAAGTTTGCTTTCAAAAGAGAAGTTTTGAAAGTAAGAGAAGAGTCATGGCTAAATAATCTACTATGCACTATTAACATACTAACCTTTGAGATGAATTGTGCCTCAATTTGAAGTCATTGGCAAGGTGTACACCTTGGTTCTTCAAGACTAAAAGATAGCTTAATGGATGGAGTGATCTTCTCCAACTTGGTAGTGTCCGTTAGCCCAAAGGTCCATCACTCCAGTTTGAGATGATTAACTCATGTAGTTATAGTACTAATCTTGTGCTCATTAAGTTTCAGATATTCAATCAAGATCTTAGTTGGTGTTTAGCTTTAACAAAAGATTCAAAGTCAAGTTTTGAAGCTATCACATGTTGATTCAAGAGGTCGCACTTCAAGATTACATCAAGTACTCAAAGAAGAGTCTAGCTCATGGATCAGGTTTGGATCAAGTCGACTTGGAGAAGAAGATTTTCAAGAAAAGACATGAGTATAAGTTTGTAAATTTAAAGTTTTTGTTCTAGGATAAAAAGTAAAGAATAGTTGTGGATTGCTCAAGCTCTTACACACACAAAATTTATATATTGCCTTCATGTTAAATGGTTTTAGTTTTTAGTTTAACCATTTTGGTTTTGAGTTTTAAGAATATATCTTTGTGTTTTTTGGATTTTCAAAAAATATATCTTTTGGTTTCATGAATAGATTTCATTAAAACAAATTTATATGGTTTATATGTGTATTGAATTTCATTCATATACATTGTTGCTTCATATTTTCTAGAAACATATTTTGATGAGTTTAATTCATGTGTTAAGTTTTGTTTTTATCAACTTATTTTGGAACTTATTATCAAAAATAAGTATATTTCATTTACTATAAGTATTGGATCATTTCCATACACACTATGCTTCATATGTGTTTCAATATCTTATTTTTGTAAATGTACAAGTTTTGAAAATCTCATTTTTTTTATTTAAGAGTTTGTTTTTGAAAAATACCATTTTTGTTTTAAGCTTTAATTGCTATGCCTAAAATAATTCAATTTTATGTAATATGTGATGATTTTTTATCACGCATATTTGTACTTCATAGTATTTACATGAACTTAGTTTTGTGGAATTAATTAGAATTAAATAGAATTTATATAGGTTTTAAAGTTAGAGTTTAAACCCTTAAGAATTTGGGTTTGGGCTGCTTTCGGCCGATTGACCGGAGCATGGCTCGGTCGATCGGGCGGTCGACCGATGTGCACAAGAAACATGCAAGAGTCGAGAACCTTGGCTCGGTCGACCGATCGATTGACTGGCTTACCTAACTTTCTGTTGGGTGACAGTCGACCAAGCGGTCGACCAACAAAGAATTTTTATTCTCTGTGCCTGGGGGAGGTCGACCAGGCGATCGACCGGTAACCCCAATGGTCATAAATTTGACCATTGGCCGGTCGACCGGCAGGTCGACCGTTAGGTCAATCTGGCCCCAACGGCTTATTTTGACAGCCTCTTTAAATAGGACATTTTGGCCAGTTTTGAGCCAGATTTTTACACAGGCTTTGGAGCTAGTCTTTTCTATCTTCCACACAGTTTTCTCAATAAGTTTTTGAGTTTAACTTTCATATCAAAAGGAGAGTTTATCAAGAGTGTTTCTATTTCATTTTTAAAAAAGATTTTCTTGAGTTTTCCACCATCTAGTTTTTCTCACACAAGCATGAGCTTTTCCTTGCTATACCCATCCTCTAGGATCCTTGTTATAAGAGTATTTTTTGGTGATCAAGAGAAGACGATCACCAAGTGTTCAAATTTGTAATTGGAAGAGTTATAGAGGTTACAGCCTTGGTGAACTTGCGGGTTCGTGTAGTGTATTGTTCTTGCGGTAACAAGTGAGAGACTTGCGGGTCCAAGAGTTCTTGAGGGAGCTCATTGTAGGTGTTGCGGCACCAAGTGATCTTACGGGATCAATTCTAATGAAAATCCTTCATTGTGATGAAGTCGGGGACGTAGAGCAAGTGGCTAGAACCTCGAAATAATTCTCTCGTGTTTGTGATTGCTCATCTCTCTCTCAACTCACTTGTGTTTATATCTTGCATGCTTATTATCTTTGTGCTCATCTATTACACGTTTGGGTTGTTTGATATCTTGCATTATTATTATTGTTTATTCTTTATATGCTTGATATTGTGTTTATGATACAATTGTATTTAACCAAGAGAGGTATAGTAGTACCTCAACTCGTAATCTAGAGGAATCTTGAGGAGGAAGTGCAGAGCCCTTCACCAGAAATTCAGCTTCACTCTTTGGGTATACATTGTGTGATTGTTATAGTTTGCACAAATAGTTTTTTAATTTCGCATTGTTTTGTATTAGATTAGCACATCACCTATTCACCCCCTAGGTGATTTATAATTAGTATCAGAGCTTGGTGCTCTTGATTTGGGCCTAACAACCTAGAGTTAAAGATCTATATTTTTGTTGATCACAATGTTTACATACACACACATATTTCATTGCACCTCTTATGTTTGATATTCTTAACTTAAAAGCTTGGAAAGTTAAGATGTCTGTGTATCTCAAGGCCCTAGGGATTCATGTCTATCTTGCCACTATTAAAGACTCTTACTTCGTAAATGGCAAGCATCTTGAAGCTAATGCAAAAGTCATTCATGCCTTGAGGTTAACCCTAAATAATGATTATTTATTTAGGGTTTCTAACATTGAGTCGGCTTTTATAGTTTGAAACACTCTCATCACTCTCGGTGAACAAACGCCACATGACAAGGAGAGTGACTCTGATGAAGAAAGTGTTACTTCCAATATGTGCTATATGGTCCAGGAGATGTCCTCTTGAGGTAAATTCTGACTCGGAGCTTGATAATGATGAGATACCATATGATGAGTTTGCTTTATTTTGTCAAAAACTTTTAAAAATATGATTTGTTAAAAATTAAAAATGAGAAGTTGAAGAAAGAAAATAATATTTTGTTAAATAAAAATAATTGTTTTAAAAATAAATTTGAAGTTATGTCAAAATAAAATGAATTCTTGAAAAATCAAGTTGTTTTGATTTCTAAAGAAAAAGATATTTTTTAAATGAAAATGAATCTTTGAAAAAAAATTATTTTAATTGAAAAAGAAAAGATTTCTATTTTCAAAAAGAAAAATGATTTTGATTCTCATTCTTGCCATATTTTTCATGCTTATAATGTTACATCCTCTTTTGATAAAAATGATATTCATATTTTTGAAAAATAAAATTGATTATTTGAGCTCCACTTTGAGCCAATGTGCATTTAATCATAATAGATTGGAATCTATATTTCGCAAGAAACATATTTCACATGCTCACTCACATACCTCACGGCATACATCCATGTACATCATGCTCACACTCATACCACACACATATATGCTAGAGTGTATACATGTACACATTGTGACCGCCAAGTCCATCTTGTAAAATTTTGTTTTGATAAATTATATTTTCAGAATGTTTGGGTTCCTATTGCTACTAACCCTCATGGACCAAAAACATACGAGTACCAAAATCTCCACCACTTGTTTTTGATGTAGGTGTGGGTTCTCACAAGACATGAGAGGATTGGTGCCTTGATGGTGGATGCATTTAAAGTTTGAAGGTCAAACTAAATTGATACATCACTATCAAGGAAACATGGTGGGAGGATCATCTCATTTTGGAGAAATAGATTGGCTCCATAGATATTGGTAATCATTTTATTCTCCACTTTTAAAAATATTTTTTTAATGCTTATATGCTAGTGAAGTAACCTAGACTCTATCATGTATTATTTTGTGCTTAAGGATCAGTTGATGGTTGTTATGCTATGCATGTATTCTTTTAAGATTTTCTTTATGGATTTACATGCCTATTTTTTTTTATAGATTCATATTTTTATATGCTTTATTTTAAATCATATATTGATTTATATGTCTATATCATATGATAACATGCAAATCTTGTTAAAACTTGTATTATACACGTACAGTTTTTGAGTTACACTTGATTTTCATGTTAAACATTCTCTATTTTCTTTGTATACACATTTTATATTTGATTGTACATTGTATGTCTTAGTTTTGATTATTCTTACATGATTATATGATATATCACGTTTTTGAGAAAAAGAAATTCAAGGTTTTTAAGTTTTATTGTTTTATCTTCATAAATGTGTTATTCACATGATTATTGTGCACACACCTTTTGTTTACTCATAAATTTGTTTTCAAGAGTTCATATATGTGCTTTATGAATCTTGAGTGCCAATTTTCGTATATTTAGCATATTTTCATGAGATATACATATGTTTTTGTTCCTTACTTGAAGGACTTCATATTAGTTTTCAAAATTACTTTAAAACTAGTTTTTTATTTTTTAATTGGTAAAGTTTTCAATATATACTATATTATTTTTAAAAATTATTTTTAAAAACTTCTACCCTATCGAGGGCGGTTGGTTGGGAGACCATACCTTGTATGCTCATATTGATATCTCTTTAAACATATGCATGTTATAGTAGATAGTTATGAGTTATACACATACATATCATGAAAATTAATTTTTATATACTCATATTTGTTTTCTATATATGTATGCATCATATTTCAATTGATATTTAAATTGACCATACATATAAATAATTTTTTGTGCAAGATTAACAATGTTTACACATATATGTTTTATAGCACAAATTATTTTATGCAAGCTTGATTTAGTTCTTAATGTTAATTGGTATCTTTTCAAGCTTATGCAATGATTTTGTTGGTATTTCAAAAAGAGGGAGAGAAATTCTTGATTTTGTTTTCAATCGGTATCTCACTCCCACTCTTTTTAAGAAAAATATTTTATTTTAAAAAATAATTATATTTTCATATTGGTATAAATTATTTACAATTGGTATTTGTATTACAAAATTGGTATCTATCAACTAGTGGTATCTACAAGTGGTATCTACTAGTATATTTTCTATCGGTTTATCAAAATTTTGTCAAGTAGTATCAAAATTGTTTAAATTGGTTTCTTTTATTATCAAAAATTTGTTTTGTCGATTGGTTATCAAAATTTGTTTTAATATTTGCAAATGGTATCAAAATTTGTTTTAAGTATTTTTTAAAATTTATTGTGAAATGTATTTTTTATATGCAAAGGGAGCTTAACATCTCTATATATAGATTCGTATTGAGTGTAGTAAATAAATAAGAGATTGACCTCTTTTCTTTATGCGGTACATGTGTGTAGGGGGAGCTTAACATCTTTATCTATACAATATATATTATGCTTATATGGGTTAGGGTCTAGTCATCTCTTTCTTCATGTAATGCATGTATGCAAGGGGAGTTACTTTCAGTCTTTCCTCTTCATGAATTTATATCACATATACATCTATCTTGATCACTTTGCCCCTTTGTTGATGAATTGACAAAAAGGGGGAGAGAAATTTAGAGTTTATATAAGCATATTTATTTGTGTTTATGCATATATTTTGTTTTGATATCATGTTTTGATATATTGATACCTAGAGCTAAGATTACATATCTATTTATTTGTTATGATTGGTACCATGAGCTTTATTGAATATCTATATATTTTTGCTATGCATGAGTTAAGGGGGAGCTTCTATAACTCCATAAGTTTTGTCATCTTCAAAAATGGGGAGATTGTTGGCCCAAAACTTATCACCCTAGTTATGATGATGATTAACTCATATAGTTATAGTACTAATGATCTTGTGCTTATTAAGTTTTAGAAATTCAATCAAGATCTTAGTCGGTGTTTATCTTCAACAAAAGATTCGAAGTCAAGTTTTGAAGCTATCACATGTTGATTCAAGAGCTCGCGCTTCAAGATCTCATCAAGTACTCAATGAGGAGTCAAGCTCATGGACCAAGTTTGGATCAATTCGACTTGAAGAAGAAGATTTTCAAAAGAAGACTTGACTCTAAATTTATAAGTTTAAAATTTTTGTTTTAGAATAAAATGTAAATGATAGATTAGTTGTGGATTGCTCAAGCTCTTACATGCACATACACAAAATTTATATATTACCTTCATATTAAACAATTTTAGTTTTTAGTTTAACCATTTTGGTTTTGAGTTTCAAGAATATGTCTTTGTGTTTTTTAAATTTTCAAAGAATACATTGTTCAGTTTCATGAATAAATTTCATCAAAACAAGTTTACATGGTTTATATGTGTATTAGATTACATCCATATACATTGTTGCTTTATATTATTTAGAAACTTATTTTGATGAGTTTAATTCATTGTTAAGTTTTGTTTTTATCAAAACTTATTTTGTAACTTATTGTCAAAAATAAGTATTTCATTTACTATATGTATTGGATCATTTCCATACACACTATACTTCAAATGTATTTTAATATCTTATTTTTTTATTTGTACAAGTTTTGAAAAAATTAGTTTTTCATTTAAGAGTTTGTGTCACGCCCGCTTCTCAAAATACAGAATATGGGTACGTGATGATGGCTAGTAAATACTCACGAAGAAGGAAATCTCTCTCGTGAATACCTTATGTTGTAGTAAATGAGCCAAATTCTCACACACATATACAAAAAGACAACCAGATGTTTCATTTCACATAAAAGACATACATCTACAATAGTTTTTGTCTGGATATAAGATTTGAAACATAACAATGCAGAAATAAAAGAAGATACAATTTTGACATCGGGACATCATAACAAGACATAATGCCAAAATACATGAGGTAAGAAACATCAGACTCACGCCTGGTAAATCTTCCTGGGTTCCTTCGAACAGTGGCTCGTTGGTCTCCTCAAGCTCTGATGCTGAAAAATCAAGGTCCGTTAGAAGCGGACCAGCAAGTGCACACACGAGAATAGGAAACAATAATATGAAAATTTGAAAGTAAGGGCAATATAAGTAGAGCACTAGAATGAATGAATAATAAATCTGACGGTAATATAAATTGACAGGTAAGATACCAGCGAGAGTAACAGAACACTAGATCATGTGAAATAAGGTCATGAATGTATACTATGACATGTATATAATGAGCATGAAGTACCCTCGACGAGTAATGCCATATATTATAATCATCAGGTTACAAGATCATAAGATCACAAGTTTAAGAACAATATGGCAAGTCTAGGAACATCATGTAGTCATGATTATCCATGTCACAAATGATAATTCTAAGTCTAATATGTTTTATTACCTTAACTAATGCAACCATCCTGTGCCCATCCCTCAGGACAATTAAATATCAAACAAGTGATGCGTTAGTGGATCCTGATAGTAGGGAGAAATAGTTCACTGTACTCAGGTATCATGTAACATGTAATAATAGGAGCGCACATAAATAATAAGATCACGTGTGGCATCCAAACCCATAAGGGGTCGCCCTTCCAAGCACACCTCCCTGGATTTCTCCAGCTACAGTCTCCCCCCAGTAACCCTGACTTGGTTAATTTTATTAATCAATGTAAGTATAAGATAATATGTGACTCAATGTGACAGGATTAGGGATCAGTATCAAGAGTATCAGTATCAAATAGTGGTTACAGTATATATCAAAAGTTTGGGAAAATAGAACACGGTGACAACATAGAGCGACAAATGCATAACAGTATAAGCGATGCCAGTGTATTAGGATGTAAACATAATCATAAAATAGTAATCATGACATAGGGTGACATCAACTTACTTGTACAATATTTACTAATGTATAGTTATACTTGAATGATCCTTTATGTAACAAGCATCCTATGTATGCATGTCTTACGATACACATAATCAGGGAAAGGTAGGAAATTGAGATTTTCAAAGGAATTTTATAAGCTAACAAAAGAATACAGAGGAGAGAGAGTATGTGTACTTGCCTGATGCTGTTGGAGTCTGAATTCTCGTAACCGCAACCGGCTCTAGGTAAAATTCATGGTCTAAATATTACGTGAATTAATTAGAGACTTGACATGTTATTTATTTAGTGATAAGTTAAGTGAGAATGTAATTTTTACTACTTATTACAATTTTAGTTGGTTAATATTTTCAATTTCTGAATTTATAGAAACTATTTAAAAATTTAATTTCATGATAAAATACATGCATATACTAATAAATTGATTTATAATATTTATATTTTACTGAATTATAAATTTTATATTTTTTGTGATATTTAGAAATATATAGGCATTTTTTAAATAAATGATCATTAAATAATAATTAAAAAGAATATTTAATTTCATGTTATTCTGAGTCACTGAAAATAATTTTACAGAGTCTCATATTTAGTTTGTGATTTTTTGTGAATTTTCTGGAATTTTCTGAATTAAAGTAAACCTAAAAATCAATAAAATTAATAAAAAAACTTAACGGGTCTGTTTGCTTCAGTAATGGGTCTGCTACAGTAAGGGGATTGGGTCTGGGTTGCTAAATGTACAATAAATGTTCAATAATTTTATTTATTTATTTTCTTTTTTTCCTTTTCCTTTTTTTTTCCTTTCCTTTCTTTCTTTTTCTCCTTTTCTTTTTCCTTTTTTATATTGGGTCGGGTTCGGGTCTAAAACCCAGGTCTGTTTATTGGCCAGACGGGGCCTAGCCTGGCCCGACCAGACCCAGGTCGGGTATGGCTCAGGCAAGACCCGCCCTGGTCCGCACTGTGCTATGCACAGTGCAGTGCATAGCACAGTCTTTTTTTGAATGAAAATAAATTTCAAAAATAAATTAAAAATCATGATAATTAGGAGGCATATCCTTGGTATTCTTCAAAATTTTATTGTGATTTTAGCATGCGTTTTACATGGTGAAATTAAAGCAAACATGTAACGTGTACTACGTGTTTGATGAAATGCCATAACGAACTAAATTCTACGAAAAAGTAAAATAAAATACCTAGAATGCTTCCCTTCAGTCTGAATCTTCTTCCCCTCGTCCAACACTTCAAAATCTTGCTAAGTTTGAAAGGGAGAGGGGAGTGTAGTGAAAAAGTGAGAGAAGTTTAGATTTTACAAATGATTTGAGATTTGAGATGGTGAGATATACCTTTTATAGGCATCACACACACCCCTAAGCCACCCCTGAGAGTTAGGTTATGTGGAAGGAGTAGTGGGTTCAGTTTGGATGAGTGAGAATGAGGGGGAGAAAGTGTGGGAGAAGTTAGAGAGAGTGAGGGAAGTTGGAGAAGATGGGAGGAGTAAAAGGGAGGTTTAAATAATTGGGCTTAGGCTTTTAAACCACACGCTAATGCGGCATAGTGGTGGGAGCTTGTGGGTTTGAGTAAAGAGGTCAGGGGTTCAAAACTTGGAAGAATTATTATAAGGGTTTATTTTTTTAATATTTTTTATTTTTATTTATTTTCATTTTTGCCTTTTCTTTACTCAATTAAATTCCTATTTAATTCCAAAAATTCCTAAAAATTCTTAAAAATAAAAATATATTTTAAGCATTATTGAGAAATCGGATTCATGAATTCATCCCTGATTGCAAATTAAAAATCCAGAAGTCGTATAGCGACACGAATTTCGAGAATTTTCAATTAATTTTGAAAATTTTTGGAAAAATAAAGAAAAATCTGAAATATTAGAAAATTTTATTAGCGTTAAAGTAGACTTAGTTTAGACCATCAGAACAGGTATTTATACTATACTGACCTCCAATAGAAAATACCAGTGACTGGAACCGAGGGTTACAATCCAACCCACATAATCAAAAGAATTTCGTCCTCGAAATTCAAAAGTAAATAGGGAGAAGAGTATTCTAAGATATAAGACGATGAATAGATAGTTAGAAGTAAGATCAGTTACCTGAGAAAAGATGAGGATATATAGCCCTGATCTCATCTTCCCGTTCCCAGGTGGAATCCCCAGGAGAGTTTGGATCCCAAGGCACGAGTACCAGGGGAATGGTCTTGTTCTTCAGAACCTTCTCCTTCTTGTTGATGATGAGGATTGGTTGAGCCTCATAGGATAGATCGTGGTTCAGTCTCAGATCTGAATAGTCCAGGATATGTTTGTCGTCCCTAATCTACCTCCTTAATTAATAGATGTGGAATACGTCATGACACCATCTAGTGTTGGAGGTAAGGCTACTCGGTATGCTACTTCTCTGACTAGCTCTATGATGCCAAAAGGTCCAATGTATCTGAGACTCAGCTTCCCACTGCTGCCAACCTAATGACTCCTTGAGTTGGTGAGATCTTAAGAAATATATGGTCACCTACTGCAAACTCTAAGGGTCTTCTCTTGACATTTGCCCACTTCTTCTAACGATCTTGAGCGGCTTTCATATTTTTCTTGATCTTGGCCATCTTCTCTACTGTTTGCAAAATCAGATCTGGGCCGAGCAGCTTTCTTTCGCCAATGTCAACCCAGCACACAGGAGATCTGCACTTTCTCCCATAGAGTGCCTCATATGGAGCCATCTGGATACTAGCCTGATAGCTGTTGTTGTAGGAGAACTGAACTAAATGCAGATGGTCATCCCATGATCCGTTAAAGTCCAGTATACAGGCTCTAAGCATATCCTCTAGAATCTGGATGGTTCTTTCTGATTGGCCATCAGTCTGAGGACGGAATGCCGTGCTGAATTTTAACTTGCTGCCTAAGCTCCTCTGAAGACTATCCCAGAAACGTGACACAAATCTAGTATCTCTATCGGAAATAATACTAACAGGGACTCAATGCAGTCTGACTATTTCTTGCATATACTTCTCTGCCAGTGCTTCTATGGACTGTCTAACTCTGAATGGTATAAAGTGTGTACTCTTAGTGAGTCGGTCCACAATTACCCATATGGCATTGTTCCCTTTTGGACTCCTAGGCAAGCGTATAAAAAAGTCCATGGTGATATGCTCCCACTTCCATTCGGGAATAGGGAGTGGTTGTAGCAGACCGGCCGTCCTCTGATGTTCCGCCTTGATTTATTGGCATACAAGGCAACAGGCGACGAATCGAGCTATCTCTCTCTTCATCTCGTGCCACCAAAAGTGTTGCTTGAGGTCTCTGTATATTTTAGTACCCCCAGGGTGTACCGAATAAATGAAACTATGAGCCTCAGAGAGCAACTCCCTTTGAACTTTCCCAGATGGTACACAGAGTCTCTTCCGAATCGAAGCGAACCATCTACATGAATGACAATATCTTGCCTTAGTCTAGCTTTCACTTCTTCTCTGATCTCCTGCAACTTAGGGTCTTCCTTCTGAACCTCCTTGATTTTCTCGATCAGAGATGGTTGAGTCACCAAGGCCATGAGTCTTCTAATATATCCAGGTAGAATGATCTCCAAGTCTAGCCTAAGGATCTATAATATCCCTATTTAGAAGTATTGTATTTTTATTTTCCTAAAATATTTATTTTGATTTACTGATTATTTTTTTAATTAACTTAATTTTTTCTTGTGATTATTATTATTATTAAATATGCAAATTATTTTTAAAGATAGTAAATGGTATTTTAGCTTTATATATATATATATTATCACCATTATTTCTTATCTGTATTGTTAGTTTCTTATGAATATTATTTCTATTATCATTCTTATTATTTACTAATATTATTAGTGGTAGTTATTACTATTATTATTCTTCCATTATGATTATTATTTATTGTTATTATTATTAGTGTTGCTATTATTTTATTTATTAATTTTTATAGTAGTATTAATATTAGTGGTAGTTGTTAATTATCATTTCTAATATTATTGTTTTGTTATTTTTAATTATTATTGTTGTTAATTAATATTAGTATTATTATTATTATTATTTTTATTAGTGTTTTATTAGTATTACTATTAATGGTTATGAGTAACTCTTACTATTATTATTAGCTATTATTATTATTGTTAATTGTTATTATTATTATTACTACTAATATTGTTGTTTATAAAATTGTTGATTATAATTAGTGTTATTATTATGTATTAGTATTATTGCATTTCATTATCCCTATTTTCCATTCTTTACCTTAAACCCAATACCCATACCCATTATCCTCTTTTATCCACATACTCATGATCCAACCCATTAGCCCAATATCCCCCCTATGTATAACATCTCCTAATTTACCCTAACCCTAATTATCTTAACCCAAATCAAATCCCTAATCTAATCATTATCTCCCCTTCCTCTTCAACTTCCCAGCCGCCACCACTCTTACCCGAGCGCCCCTGCCACCCTCCACCTCCTCTCCAACAGCGCACATCCCCCGATCCTCCCTACAGCCCAGATATTCTTCCCTTCTCGCGCATCTTCTCCGGCACGCATGACAGCACAACCCAAGCCCTTCCTTAGCCTAGCGCACTTCTCCAACATCAAGCAGATGGCAGCCCACGGCCACTCCCTCTCCTTTGTTGGTGCACGCTACCCACATGCGCCATGATTAGCTTCTCCCCGTGCGCCTCCCCGCGTGCCCCGAGCGCCGCCGGAGTTCACCGCTCTCCCATGGCCGGATCACCCTCTCTCGGGCCCTTTCACTTGTCTAGGCCACGCAACAGCCCACACGCAGCCCTATGCACAGTCCAGCGCCTCCCTCGAGCGCCTTGCCGAGCTCCGTGTGTGTCTCTAACAACCGATCTCTTCTCCGGCGAGACCCACAGACCACTGTCGTCTTACTCGGCTTCCGTCGAGCTCCGTCATCGCCACCGGCGAGCCTTCACCTTGGCCATGCTCTCTGTCGTGGGTCTCTCCCTCCCCTTCTCTTTATTCCCTTCTCTGTTAAACTACAGTTTTGGGTATTTATGTGTGGTGGTGTGTGTGTACGTGATGAGTGGGTGAGTTTGTGATATGTGTATATGGGCATGCTGTGTGTATTAATAGGTGTGCATACGTGTGTTGTGTGTGTGAGTTTGTAGTTGTAGGTATTTTGTATATTAATGTGTGAGTGTAGGTGTATGTTTGGGGTACATGCATGAGTCATATATATATATATATATATATATATATATATATATATATATATATATATATATATATATATATATATATATATAGTGTATAAACGTGTGTGCTTTACTGTACGTGTGTATTTATCGGTGACTGTGTATTTCAGTTGCAACACCCGGACTCGTTAGTGCGATCCAAATCGGTAATAGGAGACCCAGATCCGATCCGTATTCCCGTTCGTTATGGACCCAATACATAGGCGATTCAAAGACTGATCCATGAGATGACCCGTAGATCAGTTCCGATTCATGCAGTGAAGACCAAACGACGATTCGATTCCTAAATCGCGTCACTTCATGTGAGTATTTGTTCTTATGTCATTTTCTTCTTTACCGTTATTGTGTTTTATTTGTATTATTTCATGTGACTTTATATTTTATTTTATTAGTTTGACTTACTGTACCACTTCATGAGACATTATTGATTGTTCACCTTATTTGTGTAGTTGATATGAGCTCGTATCAGTATCATTTCATGTGTTGGTAAATGACCCTTGTTGGCTTAGGCCTAGTATTGATATACCGTAGGCCGGACTTGATCCTGTAATTGACCTAGTTGTGATAAATCTTAAAATATATATATATATATATATTGATCTTGAGGATGATTGACTCGTGGTTGAGGTTAAAGATTCATATCTTATGTATAATATTTGTCGGATGAGTTGTTAGTGACTATTTTGACTAGAACTCTTTTGGATATTGAGGACGTGTTAGACATAATGTTGCTTTACTGATAGACTGTTTTACCGATACATGCATATATATGAATGTAATACCCTTGAAGCTAGTGTATGCGCTGAGACAAACTTTTGGACTGTTTGGAGTTATTATTTCTGGGTTCTCGCATTGATGAGTTTGACTGATGTATTAATGACCTTATTGATATTGACTACTAGATGTAGAGGTGATCTAGATTCCATGTTGATCGAGAATGTTGCACTTCTTAGTTATGATTTTGATTGATTTGGATATCGATGATTGAATAAATAGGAGTTCTTCATTAATAAAATGAAATTGTGGACTTGAACCTGTCGGTTGACTCGGTTGGATTGGAGTTGACTTGGGGGTTGAGGAATAGGCATTGATTTGGTTGACCTGACTTGATAGATCTTAGATATATATCTGATATGCTACCGACTTTTGGGATCTTATAAGTGAGTGTGTGATGATTTTGATCGGGCTGGAGTGTGGAGATCTGACTAGATGTATCAGAACATTTGTTATTTCAGTTATTGAGATACAGATATATTGGTGATAGTTTATTGTATCAGATACCTTGACATGGATTGATTCTTGACGATCAGAATGACTATTGAGGCTAGGTTCATGATGACTATTGAGATCGACTATTGTTATATGCAGTACAGATATATATGATATTGATCAGTTCTTAATGAGACTATCTTTTGAGCAGTATCCGGGCTTGTTATTATATTCATATTATTGAAAGTTATTGGAAAAATATTGTCGGACCGTAACACATTCATTGTTCCATTGTTCTACCATTTACACGGTAATATTATTCACATTGTTATTGTTACATTATTGATATTGTTACTGTCACTGTATCGTCCCAGTAATCAAAACAACAAGAATACTAATTGATTTAAATAATAATATAAATAGACAAATTACACTGGGATTGGGAAAATTGATAGAGGAGACAACGTCTGTATTTTGGGTGAACCTAGGATACAGGTTGCGCAGCTGACTTACGGTCCACTGCAGGGTTCGGGGGATGATTGGCATCCCATATTGTTCATATTGATATTGTTACTGACACATGGTTATTGTTATTGACTGCCTAGCTGTAGGACCTAGTTCAGCGCCAGGTGATTGGGCCGTAGTCCTGGGTATGTAAGGAACCCACCTAAAACATGGACAATGTCTCCTCTATTGATTTCAGTAACTTAGGACCCCAATTGACATGTGTGGTAGACGTAGTATGAGATGCGTCTATTACAGGTGGCAATTGGTGTTCGCTGATATAATAAATAATAATGAACTATTTATAGTGTATTGTGAGTGACCGTACTCACCTGACTGAAACTTAAGTTATGATAGACATATGATTGCACACATGACCAGATTGTATACCAGACTAGTGACATATGCTAGGTTACACCTCTTGACATTAGTGGTTTCCTTTTTTCATGGTACTAGTTAAATATGGTTCATCGCTTTGTTCTTGATATTGATTTTCTGTTAACTTTTATTTCAGTTTACCATGTTATTATTGCTTACATTATTTTTTTATCCACGAGCACCTTTTCATTACACACACACTTATTAGGTCGCTTCTGACGACCCTCGATTCGCACGTTTAGAATTTTAGACACCTTCTTATATTGTGCAGGTGTTCGTGTGATCGCACGCTTCACGAGGAGATAGAGTTTATCTCTTTTTGATTCTGGTATTCTGGCCTCTTTTTATTTATATTTTTGTATTTTTCTTGATTCATGTTTATCAGATTCAGTCGTTATTCCAGTTCTTTTTATATGATATCATGCGTGAAAATTATCACAGTGATCATTGATTAATTATAGTATAGATTTATAACTTGTTATGGGCTACTTAAGGCTTAGCACGTATACGGGAGATATTTTCCTTACGTATATGCGTCGCCGACTCTCATCGCGACTCCGTTTCCACGTATTTTGGGAAGCGGGGCATGACAGGGTTTTCTTGGTATCAGAGCCAGGTTTACCCAAAGAGGACCTAGTTCTTACCAGTGACCTGAGACAAGTTATATTTGCACTGCAATGTACATATACTATCCATACAATGATATTGACTCCACTTGGAATAGACTGTCCTCCCTTTGAAAATTCATCTCTTTGATCTTTTGATTTCTCTGATTGCATCTCTTCTTTTAGAGTGATCAGGATTTTCATCTTGCTTCTCATCCTCCTTCTTGACTCTATTCCTTGACTTTATCTCTTGAGATTGGTTACTCCTTGTTGAAGTCGTTAGCAGAAATTAGAGTAGCGCAGCGGAAGCGTGGTGAATTTATGATGTGCAGAGAAGCGACGTGAAGCTTGTTTGTTTCTCTCTCTTGATTTTGATTATTTTATCATTCCCCGCTTTGTCCAAATTTTGAGGACGAAATTTTTATAAGGTGGGTAGAATATAATATCCCTAGTTAGAAATACTGTATTTTTATTTTTCTAAAGTATTTATTTTGATTTACTGATTATTTTTTAATCAACTTAATTTAATTTTTTCTTGTGATTATTATTATTATTAAATTGCAAATTATTTTAAAGATAGTTAATGGTATTTTAGCTTTATATATATTATTACCATTATTTCTTATCTGTATTGTTAGTTCCTTATTAATATTATTTCTAATATCATTCTTATTATTTACAAATATTATTAGTGGTAGTTATTACTATTATTATTCTTCCATTATGATTATTATTTATTGTTATTATTACTAGTGTTGCTATTATTTTATTATTAATTTTAATTGTAGTATTAATATTAGTGGTAGTGGTAGTTGTTAATTATCATTTCTAATATTATTATTTTTGTTATTATTAGTTATTATTGTTGTTAATTAATATTAGTATTATTATTATTTTTATTAGTGTTTTATTAGTATTACTATTAATGGTTATAAGTAACTCTTACTATTATTATTAACTATTATTATTGTTAATTGTTATTATTATTATTATTACTAATATTGTTGTTTATAAAATTGTTGATTATAATTAGTGTTATTATTATGTAATAGTATTATTGTATTTCATTATCCCTATTTTCCATTCTTTACCATTAAACCCAATACCCATACCCGTTATCCTCTTTTATCCCTATACTCATGATCCAACCCATTAGCCCAATATCCCCACTATATATAACATCTCCTAATTTATCCTAACCCTAATTATCTTAGCCCTAATCAAATCCCTAACCTATCATTATCTCCCCTTCCTCTTCAACTTCCCAGTCGCCACCACTCTTACCCGAGCGCCCGCTGCCGCCCTCCACCCCCTCTCCAACAGCGCACACCCCCGGATCCTCCTCACAGCCTGGATCTCCTTCCCTTCTTGCACATCTTCTCTGGCCCGCGCGACAGCACAGCCCAAACCCTTCCTTGGCCTGGTGCACTTCTCCACCATCAAGCAGATGGTAGCCCATGGCCACCCCCTCTCCTTTGTTGGTGCACGCCACCCTCATATGCCATGATTAGCTCCTCCCCGTGCGCCTCCCTGCACGCCTTGAGCGCCGCCGGAGTTTACCGCACTCCCATGGCCGGATCACCCTCCACCGGGCCCTTTTGCTTGTCCAGGCCACGCAACAGCCAACACAGCCCTGTGCACAGTTTAGCACCCCCCCAGTGACTTGTCGAGCTCTGTGTGTGTCTCCAGCAACCGATCTCTTCTCCGACGAGTTCCACAGACCGCCGTCGTCTTCCTCGACTTCCGCCGAGCTCTGTTGTCGCCGCCGGTAAGCCTTCACCTTGGCCCTGCTCTCTACCGAGGGCCTCTCCCTCCCCTTCTCTTTGTTTCTTTCTCTGTTAAACTATAGTTTTGGGTATTTATGTGTGGTGGTGTGTGTGTACGTGATAAGCGGGTGAGTTTGTGATATGTGTATGTAGGCATGCTATGTGTGCTAATGGGTATGCATGTGTGTGTTTTGTGTGGAGTTTGTAGTTTTAGGTATTTTGTATATTAATGTGTGAGTGTAGGTGTATGTTTAGGGTACATGCATGTGTCATATATGTATATATTTATATATATATGTGTGTATACTAGTGTATATACGTGTGTGCATTATTGTACGTGTGTATTTCAGTTGCAACACCCGGACTGATTCGTGCGATCCAAATTGGTAACAGGAGACCCTGATCTGATCCATATTCGCATTCGTTATGGACCCGATGCATAGGCGATTCAAGGACCAATCCATAAGATGACCCGTAAATCAGTTCCGGTTCGTGCAGTGAAGACCAGACGGTGATTCGGTTCCAAAACCGCGTCATTTCATGTGAGTGTTTGTTCTTATGTCATTTTCTTCTTTACCGTTATTGTGCTTTATTCGTATTATTTCATGTGACTTTATATTATATTTTACCAGTTTGACTTGCTATATCACTTCATGAGACATTATTGATTGTTTACCTTATTTGTGTAGTTGATATGAGCTTGTATCAGTATTATTTCATATGTTGGTAAATGACCGTTGTTGGCTTAGGCCTAGTATTGATATACCGTAGGCCAGACTTGATCTTGTTATTGACCTACTTGTAATAAATCTTAGAATATATATATTGATCTTGAGGATGATTGACTCGTGGTTGAGGTTAGAGATTCATATCTTATGTATAATATTTGTCGGACGAATTGTTGGTGACTATTTTGACTAGAACTCTTTTATATATTGAAGACGTGTTAGACATGATGTTGCTTTACCAATAGACAATTTTACCGATACATGCATATGTATGAATATAATACTGTTGAAGCTAGTGTATACGTTGAGACTGACTTTTGGACTGTTTGGAGTTATTATTTCTGGATTCTCGCATTGATGACCTTAATGATATGTAAAGGTGATTTAGATTCCAAGTTGATCGAGGATGTTACACTTCTTAGTTATGATTTTGATTGATTTAGATATCGATGATTGAATAAATAGGAATTATTCATTTAAAATGAAATTGTGAACTTGAACCTGTCGGTAGACTCGGTTGGATTGGAGTTGACTTGAGGGTTGAGGAATAGGTATAGATTTGGTTGTGAAATCACCTAGAGGGAGGGTGAATAGGTGAAAGTGCTAATCTAGAAACTAAATGCGGAAGCTAAAAACTATTTTGCAACACACTTAATACAACCAACAAGTGTAGCCGAATTCCCCATGAAGGGCTTGATCGGGAAAAAACCGCGCACAAAAAGTGTATGTTTTGAAGTGAAGATTTAAAGTGTGCGTGCTTTAGCTTCCTCGATACTCCGTTATAGCATAGAGGCTAAAACGAGTCGAATCCACAAGGACGGGAGGCGATAGAAGCTTTACCCGTTGATTCACGCGTTTGTTAAAGAATCTCCAAAGTTTTAAAGAATAAAAAGAAAAGAAAGAAAAGAATGAAAAGAGAGATACGGTGAAATACGAAGAAGTGGGAAACATTGAAAAGAATGTATTTGTGATTTTTGTTGTTTCTAAAATAAAGTGAAAAACAAAGAAAACTCACGGCTACTAACTACTAATGACTCCACCAAAATGCTAACCTCTTAGTGATAGTTGCCTCACATGTATCATTGGCCATTACTAGTCCTTGGTTCAAGAGCTTTACAAAGCATGACCCATATGTAACTCTTCACAACCCAACTCAACAAACAAGTTCAAGCTACACTTAAACTATCAATACTATAGAAAAGTAAGCATGGAGTAAAGTAATGTTAGCTTGTTAGTGGTTAGGAAGTTAGAGTTAGATCCATCATCATGAGCCATCAATGGCTCTTGCAAGAGTAAGGATAAAATGAGGCTATTAGATTCATGTAGATTATCATAAAAGAAGTTAGCAAGTTGGTGGTTAGTAGTTAGTTGCCATGAGAGAAAATACTACCTACACATGTAAAAGAGATTAGAGAGAAGAAAACAAAGATAAGGTAAGAGAGCACCTTTCATAGATTGTCACCTTCTATTACAAGCACTCTTGCTTCCCAACATGTACCACTCTCTCTCCCTAATACAAGATCTAAAAGAAATGAAAAATACAAGGGAGGAAGAAGAAGAAAAACTACACTACACTACCCTAAATTACAAAATGAAAAATGAGAACTACCCTAAAACCTTGCATATCCTTGCTCTGGAACCCCAGGGGGGGTATTTATAGGCATCAGGGGAATAGGGGGCCAGGGGACAAACCCTGGCCCGAAGCGGCGCGCGCGCCGCCGCGGCCTAGGCCGCGTTTCCGCGGCTATTCAATGGCCGCGCGCGCGGCGCTTCGAGCCGCGCGCGGTACCTTCTGTCCCCCGTCAGTTCTGGTGCCCGGTTTCTGGTTTTGCACCCCTGGTTTTGATGAATCAGCTCCTCTAGGTCAATGGCTATTCATGTAGGCTTTTAATTACAAATTAAATGGTGATTTAGATCTTCTTCATTTGCACACCATGAACCTAGGATCAAGCAAGTAAGGTACTATTAGCAGAATTTATTATCAAATAAATGTGAGATTATGATGAAAATTAAGCAAAATTAGAGACTAATCAGGGCTCTGGACTAACTCCTCTTGATTCCCCTAGATAAGGGTTGAGGTGCTATATGAAGTTCTTGTGGTTAAGTATAAGTGAGGCACACCCAACAAGCCAAGCATATAAAGATGAACAATATGAAACAATGCAAGGCAACACAAGCAAATAAGGTATGATGCTATGAATGATGCAATGCACAAATGAATGAGAGAGAGTTAGAGAGACAATGGATCAAACGCAAACACAAAGATATGTTTCGAGATTCGAGCCCCTAGCTCTACGTCCCCGCCTTCACCGAGAAGGATTTTTAATCCACTATCCTCCCACCGAGGGAACCTCCACCGAGGAGGATTTGTTACAACAATAGGAGTACTGAACTCCTCTCTCAAACACGACCTCACAACCGAGGGGTAGGCCCGTAGCCAAACAACCACAAATCACCTCTACCGAAGAGGGATACAAACCAAACTCCACCTCTCACTAGAGGGAGCAAACCAACAATCTCAACCTCTACCAAAGAGGGAGCAAACCAATCACCCGATCAACCTCTACCAAAGAGGGATACAACAAGAGCAGGGGTGTTTACAACTTGGAGGCTACAACAACCTCAAACAATTCTCTTTTTCCACTAAACAAGATCCTAATAGAATAGGATAGAAGATATAGCTCAAGTGGATATCAAGGTGTTTTTGGAAAGCAAATCACAAAGAAAAACTACTTGGGAAATCTCTTGTAGATGATAGAAATGAAAATCCAAAACAATATCCAAAAACCTAGTTTTCTTTGATTTTCCAAAACCCTTGAAAAACAATAAAGATGAAATCTTTTAAGCTCTAAAACACATTTTAAAACTTGTAAAAACACTTCAGAAAAGTAGAAATTTTTGCTCTTAAAAATCTTAGCCAAAATCCCAAAGAAATGGGGTTTATATAGGCCAAACAGAAAACTAGCCGTTAGGCTGATCTGTCAGCCTGACAGGCTTGCGGTCGACCCGCCGGTCGACCGCCAACGGTCATAAATATGACCGTTGGGGAAACCCGGTCGACCGCCCAGATACAGAGAGCAAAGCTCTCTGGTCCGGTCGACCGGCCCATGTGTCTGCCAGACGTGCACAAGGCTGTTCACGTTGGTCGACCGTTGGGTCGACCGGCCCTTGGTTCGGTCGACCATGCGGTCGACCGACCTGGCCTGTCAGCCACTATCCTGGGTCAGAAAATCATGTTAAAAATATTTTTAAAAATTCTTTTATCTCTTCTAAAAATCCCCAAAAATAGTTTTAACATTTTGAATTGATATATAAACATGTGATAAAAATTTCAACTCAAATATCAAGCAAGTTAGACTATTTTTGTATCTAATCATTTTTACAAAAAACCAAAAATAGTATTTTGTCAAACTTGGATTTTTCAATAGGAAATCTGATTTTTCCTAAAATTCATTGAAATACAAAAACATGTTATTTAAACATATTGAAGCATGTTGCATATGGACATAAGTCCAATATACATGAAACATATATATATCATGGTTTTTGTCTTTAAATCCAAAAATATGTTTTGTTAAAAATATCAAAACATAAAACTACATGAATAGGTATGTCAAACTAAGTTTGTATAAGTCATATAAGCATGTATGTATATAGAGCACATCTAATATACATAAAAACAAAGTAAACTTGTTTTGATCATTCTATTCATGAAAACCAAATTCAAAACATAAAACTTGTGTGTTGTGCACTTGAGCATATCAACTATCTAATCTTTACACATGGATCTAAAACACACTAAACTAAACTAGGATACCTAAGTCTTCTTGACGATCTTCCATCTTCAAGTCGACTCAATCCAAACTCCGTGATCCAACGAGCAAAGCTATGTATCATCTTGATGCTCGGGCTCTGGAATCACCAAGTGAAGGCTTCCAAACTCCTCTTTTTGAAGCAATCACCAACTAATATTGTAACGCCCCGATCCTGGCGGATACGGGGACGTCACTGCGACGTATATACGCAGGTCAGAAAGTGCCCCCACGTATATACGCTAAGCATAAAGTACAACAAGGATCAGAGTACAGCATAAAGCGTGGTATTCATAATATGCCAACTTAAAAGTACAAATACAAAGTCATCACAGGATATGATAAAATATTACACATTACATATGTCTTTTATCACAACCAAGTCCAAAAGTACAATATAAAATAAGGACACAAAAGGCTCACGAGCTAGATAAAGATCCCGTGAGTCAAAAAGAGAAGTCTGGCACAAAAGAACAGGAACTAGTCTGCCTACTCACCAAGAAACGCTTGATCTCCTGTGGACTGTTCCACTTCGATCCAAGCTTCTAAACCTGAACATACAAATCCAAGGGAGTCAGGACCTCCCAACAATGAACAGGTTATAGCCAAATGGCAAAGCGACAAGAATAGGAGAGTTAGAACAGTATAATAAATATCAACCAGTAGGAGATGGAAGCATAACGGGTTAAAGTTGGAAAGACATAGTATAAGCTTAGATTACGGCTTTATGAGACTAGTACGTCGAAGGAATAATCCAAACAAGGAAACCCTCATCTATATACCTTTATCTCACATCATCGTAAGCCAAGCATATACAACGGAGTAATAAAGAGGTTATAACAGGAAAGCATAACAGATATAAAAGGTATAACAAGAATCATAACAGGAACAAGTAACATGACATGACAGGGGTACATAAAGGAAGTCATAACAAGCATAACAAGAGTTACGAAAGGTACCGCTTATTATTATTACTCGTCTGACCCATATATCTAGGTATGTGTCTCGGTATATATCCCAACTCACATACATCCATATATAAGCTAGTCGAGGGTTGTTACCGGAAGTAGATGAAGAACTGATAGAGCTTCTTATAGTAGTTTCCATACACCTGGAACCAGTTTGGAGGCCCAAAGTCCCCCTAACACTAATCTCCTGTGGGCCCTAAGTCCCACTAACACTACCGCCAATATTTCATTCCCATACTATAAGCAAGGTGTCATTCCGGCATTCATCACTTCCTCCCATTCCCCATACAAGTTGTCCTTTTTATAGTTTATTAACATAATTATCAGATTAAGGGAATGAGCAAGATCATAACTGGAATACATAACTGGAATACAGGTACTACATTCCCTTAACTGTGATAATTAAACAATGTCAAGTGTATCATGCCTTGTTTTAATAGATAGCATGACAAGAGGTTGAGAGTACTAATTAACAAGTCATAAAGTATAATATACAAACATATGAACCAAGCATAAGATCCAAATATAAGAAAGTAATTAACTATGACAAACAGCCAAAGTTAGTCGACTAGGGTCAAGGGAGTAGTCGACTAATAGAGGGATTAGTCGACTAACAGTCTGGTATAGTCGACCAAAACTGTGCACCAGAGAGTTGGGTTTCTGATTCAGGAAAAGTTAGTCGACTAGGGTCAAAAGGGTAGTCGACTAACAGATATGCCAAGTCGACTAACAGTTATGTTAAGTCGACTAAATCTGAGTTACAGAAAGTTGGATTTTGATTCAGGAAACATTAGTCGACTAGGGTAGAAAGTATAGTCGACTAGTAATCTATAGTCGACTGGTAAATTAACATAGTCGACTAAAACTGTGCTCCAGAAAAGATTTCGTTTCAAACTAAGGGTTTCAAGTCGACTAGCTCCTAGGTCAAGTCGACTAATCGTGGTCTGAAAACAGATTACAGAACTGAATTTGATGGTTGTTCTTGATGGTTAAAAATATGATTTTGAAGACACAAATGTACAAGATATGGAAGCATAAACATACTAAGAATTGTATGAGTCTTGGTGAGTAAAAATACTCACTTCGAATGGTTATGAGAAGTTTTATGAACTCGAAATGGTTGTGGTCGACGATATCACCAAGAACGATCCCAATCCAAAAGAAGTTAAGGTTGAAGTGGAGATGATAGCCTTGGTGATGCTTTGGAGTTGGTGGTTGAGGTGGAGATGAAGGCCTTGGTGAAGTTGATGAAGAAGGAATTAGGTGGAGGCTATTTCTTTGGTGAAGTGAAGAGAAAAAGAAGTAGAAATGAAAAGAAAATGTTTATATAGGATTTTGATTTTGTGAAGGAGGTGCAAATAAGATAGAAGAGAGGGGGGTTTTTGCAAATAGGGGAGGTGAGGTGTCCCTCTTTTGGCCACTTGGCCGGCCATGGGAGAGAGAGAGAAAGAGGGGCATTAATGAGGGAGTTGGTGGAAGTGTGTGGAAGAAAAAGGAATTTTGGAATTGTTGGAATTTTGGAAAAGATTAGAATTTTGGAAAATTGAATTCTTGTGGATTGTGGAGGAAGGAAGAGAAATAAGGAAAAAGGAAAAGGAAAAGAATTGATAAAGAGAAGATATTCTCTTTGACTAGAAAATGAAAATATTGGAAACACAGATTCCCGGGTTTAAGTCGAGGATACGGAAAACATTACGAAAAATACCGAAATCGTCCGAAATTCAAGTGTCTCGGAACGACTCATAATAATTATCAAAAATCAAGAATATTATACTAAGAATTATAGTGAAATCCGTTTTAAGAAATACTTTATAGTTTTAAAACTAAAAATCCCGGAATCAATTTGCTACCGACTCCGGTGGAATTTTCATAAATTCATAAAATCTTCAGAAAAAGTATTTAAGTAAGAAATGTGATTCTAAGAGATAAAGTCTAAAGACCCATCTAGAAATTCCAATCTGATTGTAAATTAAAAATCTGGGAATCGATCAGCGACACTGGTCGATACCGGTTTAGAAGAAATTCCTTTTAATTCAAGAAAAATTCCAGAAAATCATATAAAATCTAGAATATTGGAAAACGATATTTAAAATTAAAATAGGTCAAATACAGAAGGTAAATCGAAAATACGATCGAAAAACTGAATACGCAACTAAGTACGTATTCCTGGAACGGGGTATTACAATCCACCCACCTTACAAAAAAATTGCGTCCTCGCAATTTCGCTAAGGGGCAAATTGAACACAAAGGGGACAAAGGTGGAATAAAGGCTTCATAAATCCAAAACAGGGTTAAGGTGAACACATGAAGGACTAGGATAGACAATGAGAGAATGATAAGGGAAATATTAAGAAAGATAACTAACTCAAATACAAGATCGGAATAGTGGTTACCATGATATCTTCAAGGTTCCTGGTCTGGATACTGGTCTTCCCACTCTGCTGCGTCATCTGATGCCTCTGCCGCCATGATGTAACCTTGGCCTCTACCCTGATCTGCTCTAGTTCTCATTCCTCTCTGCTGATGATCATACCGTTGGGGTGGAAATGGAACTCTTCGATCAACGGGTTCTGGATTCCTCCTCAATGGCGGAGCTGGAAGTGCTGGGGCTGGATGTGCTGGGGCTGGAAGAGCCGGTCTAACTGGTGCCGTATGTTCAAACTTTCTGTGCGGGCAATCCCTTAGTGCATGACTCCCTGCCCCACATGCCAAACATAATCCATTGGCAATGCGACAATCCCTCTTATAATGCCCGGGTCTATGGCAGAAATTACATATAATCTGAGACAGAGGAGGTTGGAATGGTCTCTTGTTCATCGGGCCATGGGTTGCCCTAACTGCATCTTCCTCATCCATCAACTCAAAAGGCCTCTTCTTGGCCTGGTTCCTTATCAGGGTCAATTTCTTCTTCTCCAATCCACGCTCCACTTCTCGAGCTATGGTGAGAACTTCAGAATAAGTCTTCAACTGCTGGGGCATTAAGAAGACTTGGATGTCCATCTGTAATCCCTGTTGGAATCTACTTGCCCGCTTCTCCTCATCAGTCACCATGTATGGAGCAAAGCGGCTAAGTCTTAAGAATTCCGCGGCATACTCATCCACGGACTTATTCCATTGCTGAAGTCTGATGAACTGCTCTTCCATGTCTTTCTGAGCAGTGGCAGGGAAGAATCTGCTATAGAAACTCTTGGAGAATGTGTCCCAAGTGACAGGCTTCTCCAATCTTGCCTCCTCAGCTAGCCACCAAGTTCTGGCTACATCTTTCAATTGAATCTTGGCGACCTCCACTTGATTTTCCTTTGGAACTCGGGCTGCATTCAACAAGTCTGAGGTGTCTGTCAGCCATTGCTCAGCATCCAGGGGTTCTCTCCTCCCGTGAATGTGGCTGGTTGCAACCTTCTGAAGTCTGATATATCCCCGGCCTTTGTCCTTTGGGAGCTGCCAACTCTTGCCGAAGGAGTTCCGTCTGTTGCTGCTGATTCTCCATCATCATCTGAATGACCCTCAGAATATCTACATTCTCTCCTGTGGGTCCATTCGATACCTGCCCAGAGTTGCTACGACCCGATCTTCTGTCCATACCTAGTCGGTGAAAGATGACTGGAAAGAGCTGGAAAAATGGAAGGATTTTAGGACATGAGGGAAGGAATCAAGAAGGACTCAAGAAGGAATCTAGAAGGACTAGATAACTTTGTACATTGTAGTTGGCAATAGCAAATTACTGGAATTTGCTGCTTGATTGTACTATAGGTGGGGAGCCTAGGCTCTGATACCATCCTGTAACGCCCCGATCCTGGCGGATACGGGGACGTCACTGCGACGTATATACACAGGTCAGAAAGTGCCCCCACGTATATACGCTAAGCATAAAGTACAACAAGGATCAGAGTACAGCACAAAGCGTGGTATTCATAATATGCCAACTTAAAAGTACAAATACAAAGTCATCACAGGATATGATAAAATATTACACATTACATATGTCTTTTATCACAACCAAGTCCAAAAGTACAATATAAAATAAGGACACAAAAGGCTCACGAGATAGATAAAGATCCCGTGAGTCAAAAAGAGAAGTCTGGCACAAAAGAACAGGAACTAGTCTGCCTACTCACCAAGAAACGCTTGATCTCCTGTGGACTGTTCCACTTCGATCCAAGCTTCTAAACCTGAACATACAAATCCAAGGGAGTCAGGACCTCCCAACAATGAACAGGCTATAGCCAAATGGCAAAGCGACAAGAATAGGAGAGTTAGAACAGTATAATAAATATCAACCAGTAGGAGATGGAAGCATAACGGGTTAAAGTTGGAAAGACATAGTATAAGCTTAGATTACGGCTTTATGAGACTAGTACGTCGAAGGAATAATCCAAACAAGGAAACCCTCATCTATATACCTTTATCTCACATCATCGTAAGCCAAGCATATACAACGGAGTAATAAAGAGGTTATAACAGGAAAGCATAACAGATATAAAAGGTATAACAAGAATCATAACAGGAACAAGTAACATGACATGACAGGGGTACATAAAGGAAGTCATAACAAGCATAACAAGAGTTACGAAAGGTACCGCTTATTATTATTACTCGTCTGACCCATATATCTAGGTATGTGTCTCGGTATATATCCCAACTCACATACATCCATATATAAGCTAGTCGAGGGTTGTTACCGGAAGTAGATGAAGAACTGATAGAGCTTCTTATAGTAGTTTCCATACACCTGGAACCAGTTTGGAGGCCCAAAGTCCCCCTAACACTAATCTCCTGTGGGCCCTAAGTCCCACTAACACTACCGCCAATATTTCATTCCCATACTATAAGCAAGGTGTCATTCCGGCATTCATCACTTCCTCCCATTCCCCATACAAGTTGTCCTTTTTATAGTTTATTAACATAATTATCAGATTAAGGGAATGAGCAAGATCATAACTGGAATACATAACTGGAATACAGGTACTACATTCCCTTAACTGTGATAATTAAACAATGTCAAGTGTATCATGCCTTGTTTTAATAGATAGCATGACAAGAGGTTGAGAGTACTAATTAACAAGTCATAAAGTATAATATACAAACATATGAACCAAGCATAAGATCCAAATATAAGAAAGTAATTAACTATGACAAACAGCCAAAGTTAGTCGACTAGGGTCAAGGGAGTAGTCGACTAATAGAGGGATTAGTCGACTAACAGTCTGGTATAGTCGACCAAAACTGTGCACCAGAGAGTTGGGTTTCTGATTCAGGAAAAGTTAGTCGACTAGGGTCAAAAGGGTAGTCGACTAACAGATATGCCAAGTCGACTAACAGTTATGTTAAGTCGACTAAATCTGAGTTACAGAAAGTTGGATTTTGATTCAGGAAACATTAGTCGACTAGGGTAGAAAGTATAGTCGACTAGTAATCTATAGTCGACTGGTAAATTAACATAGTCGACTAAAACTGTGCTCCAGAAAAGATTTCGTTTCAAACTAAGGGTTTCAAGTCGACTAGCTCCTAGGTCAAGTCGACTAATCGTGGTCTGAAAACAGATTACAGAACTGAATTTGATGGTTGTTCTTGATGGTTAAAAATATGATTTTGAAGACACAAATGTACAAGATATGGAAACATAAACATACTAAGAATTGTATGAGTCTTAGTGAGTAAAAATACTCACTTCGAATAGTTATGAGAAGTTTTATGAACTCGAAATGGTTGTGGTCGACGATATCACCAAGAACGATCCCAATCCAAAAGAAGTTGAGGTTGAAGTGGAGATGATAGCCTTGGTGATGCTTTGGAGTTGGTGGTTGAGGTGGAGATGAAGGCCTTGGTGAAGTTGATGAAGAAGGAATTAGGTGGAGGCTATTTCTTTGATGAAGTGAAGAGAAAAAGAAGTAGAAATGAAAAGAAAATGTTTATATAGGATTTTGATTTTGTGAAGGAGGTGCAAATAAGATAGAAGAGAGGGGGGGTTTTTGCAAATAGGGGAGGTGAGGTGTCCCTCTTTTGGCCACTTGGCCGGCCATGGGAGAGAGAGAGAAAGAGGGGCATTAATGAGGGAGCTGGTGGAAGTGTGTGGAAGAAAAGGAATTTTGGAATTGTTGGAATTTTGGAAAAGATTAGAATTTTGGGAAATTGAATTCTTGTGGATTGTGGAGGAAGGAAGAGAAATAAGGAAAAAGGAAAAGGAAAAGAATTGATAAAGAGAAGATATTCTCTTTGACTAGAAAAATGAAATATTGGAAACACAGATTCCCGGGTTTAAGTCGAGGATACGGAAAACATTACGAAAAATACCGAAATCGTCCGAAATTCAAGTGTCTCGGAACGACTCGTAATAATTATCAAAAATCAAGAATATTATACTAAGAATTATAGTGAAATCCGTTTTAAGAAATACTTTATAGTTTTAAAATTAAAAATCCCGGAATCAATTTGCTACCGACTCCGGTGGAATTTTCATAAATTCATAAAATCTTCAGAAAAAGTATTTAAGTAAGAAATGTGATTCTAAGAGATAAAGTCTAAAGACCCATCTAGAAATTCCAATCTGATTGTAAATTAAAAATCTGGGAATCGATCAGCGACACTGGTCGATACCGGTTTAGAAGAAATTCCTTTTAATTCAAGAAAAATTCCAGAAAATCATATAAAATCTAGAATATTGGAAAACGATATTTAAAATTAAAATAGGTCAAATACATAAGGTAAATCGAAAATACGATCGAAAAACTGAATACGCAACTAAGTACGTATTCGGGAACGGGGTATTACAAATATCTTGTTACATGATCTGAAACTAAAATCACAAGATTATTAGTAAACATAACTACATGAGTTAATCATCATCAAAACTAGAGAGGAAGGCCTCCGGGCCAACAATCTCCCCCTTTTTGATGATGACAAAACTCATGGAGTATATATGCATGGATTAAAGTTAAGCTTCAAAGAAGCTCCCCTTAACTCATGCATAAACAAATAAACATAAATATGCAATGAATTATAAAACATGAAATACGCATAGATATGCATAAACAATAAAAGGCTCTAGATACTAATGAAATTTTCAAAAACAAATAAACATGCTCTAGATACCAATTAAACTTAATATATGCAAAACAGTTTGAGTTTATATGCATGTTAAACTCTCAAATAATTCTCCCCCTTTTTGTCAATCATCAATAAAGGGGTAAAAGCAAAAGCAAAATAATAAATTTTTCTCCCCCTTTTTGTTCGAAACAAAGAAAATCAACAAAGGGGTCAAAACAATAAAAAAAATGTTCTCCCCCTTTGTCAAAAACAAAAACAAAGTCAATAAGGGGTGACATTAAACATGATACCAATTAAAAAAATATGTCAATGAAGTGCCTCTTGATACCAATTTAAAAATGAAAACAACATCTTGATACCAAAAGAAATAATTGTTCATTTTAAACATATGATATCAATTGAAATTATTATTTTCTATCATAAAGTAAGGGAGTGGAAATACAAATACCAATTAAAATATGAAAATCGAATTTTCTCCCCCTTTATGAAATACAAACTAAACACATGCATAAGCTTGTTTAAGAATACCAATTGAAAACTAATCAATCAAAATATGAGAGTCATTAGCAATTCAAGCTTAGCATAAACAAAATTTGTGCTCAAGATATAGAGATATAATAAGCACAATTAAAACATATATGTATGAAAAATAGATACCAATCGAAATTGATACTATATGAAATGAAAGCATACATATATACAAACATATATGAGTATACAAGAAAGGTCAAAATTGATACCAATTGAAAGAATCCAGTGATACCAATTGAAGCAACAATAATATCAAAGTATAACTCATATTCCTATCCCCCCAATCATGTTCAAGTTTAAAATGATTTTCACTATAAGGCATACATGAGCATGGTCTCCCATCCAACCACCCTTGGAAGGTAGGGGTTTTCAAAAATGGGTTTGAAAATTAGTGTATGCTTGAAAACATCTACCAAAACGAAGAATCCGAACTAGTTAAATGAAAAAACTTCTAAACTAGTACGAAATCCTTCAAGTAAGGAATAAAACAAAATTATGTTTCATGAAACTATGTAAATCACATGATCACTAAACACTCAAAATCCATAAAGCCCATACATACTCATGAAAAACACAATCATGAGAATCATTTAAATAAGGTGAGTGCACAAGTGTTATGTGAAACATATAATCATGAAAATTGGCAATTAAGCTCAATATTGCTTAAAGCACAAAAATCATAAAAACTTGATTTCTTCAAGGCATATGTATGTCAAGTACAAACTAAAATATACATACATATCCAAAACATAATGAGTCCACAAATATATATGCATGAAGGCACGTGGCTCAAAAAGATGTATATGTATAATCAATAGTTTAGACAAGATGGACATATACATGAAGTTAAAACACATGATCTTAAAAACATGTTCAAAATGGGAATACAAGTTAAAATGCATGAATCATCAAAACTAGACTATACTAGCACATCTAATGGGTACAAATAAGCGTTCAAGCACAAGCATCTATAGATTTATTTGTGACCCACTATATGCACAAGTATATACCTAGTCTTAATGAAAACTAACATTTAAACAAGTAATCAAAACATGAAGCATAAAACAAGATATAAATCAACATGATAAACCTAAACATGATTACTATATAAATTTACATGTTATTAGAACTATGATAAACATGATAGCTAAAACAAAGGTGAGAACATAAAAGTATTAGTCCATATTAAACATGGGTGTCTCAAAAGGCTATACATGCATGTCAAGGGTCTAATAATCATGGCATTTACATACTAATCTATAAACATCAAAACATGCTATAAAACAAATGATATGAAAGCATGTAAATAAACGGGTGTTAGAGATCGATACCAAAACCGATGAAGGCACCTCTCTAGTTCTCCAAACCAAGGTGGTCCTCCCACCAAACATCCCTTGAAAGTGATGCATCCAAATGATTCACATGAAGTCCGGAACGCATCCACTTCAAGGTACCGCTACTCTCACGTCATGCGAGAGCCTACACCTACATCAAACACAAGAGGGGTGGTCTTTGGTACCCACATCTTATTGGGTCCATGGGGGTTAGTCCCTTCTCTAACCCAAATAAAATTATTTGCTAAATTTGAAGTATGTAATCTATCATAACAAATTTTAGCAAGGTGGCCCTTATGTCCACAATGTGTACAAGTGTACACATGAGCATACATGTGATGGTGTCCGTGAGGAGCATGTGTATGCCGTGGAGGGTGTGCATGAAAAGATGGAACTTGTTTCTTTCGAAACAAAGATTCCAAACGTGTATGACCCACTACACATTGGCTCAAAGTGGAGCCCAAACAATCAACACTCTTCTTAAGTAGGGATATATCTTCTTCAATTAAAGAAGAGGTGGCACATGCAATAGGTGAAGTGTGTGATACTACCCTAGCATGGCAAGCATGTGCATCAATATTATTTTGTAAAGAAACATTTTTCTTTAAACAAACATCTAAATCATTTGAAATAGAGATTATTTTATTTTTCAAAGCAACATTCTCTTTTAAAACAAAATCAACTTTTGAAGACAAATTTTCATTTTTCTTCAAAAGAGTTTCACAATCATTTCTAGATTTTAAACTTTATTTTCTTTTAGTGCAAGATCAAGTTGAGATTTCAATGAATCCCTTTCATTAGAAATCTCCACCTTCTCTTCTAAAACTATATTAAGTCTAGAAAATAAATCTTTATTATCATTGTTAAGGCCTAGACTTTTCTTTTTCAAAATCTTATATTTTTCAATCAATTTTTCACAAACAATTGAGAGTTCTTCATTCAAAGCATGGTCATCAACAAATTCATCACATGAAGAACTAGCATCAAAACTATCTAGTTTAGATTCCGATTGTACCTCCAGGGGAGTCATTCCATTGGATCATGAAGCATTGTGACTCGGATTCTCCACTAGACTCCTCCGGTTGGATAGGTAATTGAAGCTTGGAGGTGGTGGTGGTTGTTAACTTGTTCCACACTGCAAAAGCGGAATCAAGATTAGAAACAAGCATAAAATATTCTTTTGAAAGCGTGCTTCTAATGGCCTCAAGGGCTTGTGCATTGGCCCCTACATGCTTGCTATCACTAAGGAAGGATTCCTTGGTAATGGCAAGGTGAACCTTATATCCTAGGGTTTGAAGGTAAATGGACATCCTAGTCTTCCAAACAACAATGTTAGAAGGGTCAAACATAGGTGGGGTCATGAAGTCCATGGGTGCAAACTATATGTGTGCAAACAAGCAAAATGCAAATGATAGATTAGCAAACAAGGATCTCATTCCTAGGATGTTAAGCCTAAGTATCAGGAGCGTAGGCTCTGATACCAATTGAAATCACCTAGAGGGGGGGTGAATAGGTGAAAGTGCTAATCTAGAAACTAAATGCGGAAGCTAAAAACTATTTTGTAACACACTTAATACAACTAACAAGTGTAGCCGAATTTCCCATGAAGGGCTCTGGACTAACTCCTCTTGATTCCCCTAGATAAGGGTTGAGGTTCTATATGAAGCTCTTGTGGTTAAGTATAAGTGAGGCACACACAAGCAAGCCAAGCATATAAAGATGAACAATATGAAACAATGCAAGGCAACACAAGCAAATAAGATATGATGCTATGAATGATGCAATGCACAAATGAATGAGAGAGAGTTAGAGAGACAATGGATCAAACGCAAACATAAAGATATGTTTCGAGGTTCGAGCCCCTAGCTCTACGTCCCCGCCTTCACCGAGAAGGATTTCTAATCCACTATCCTCCCACCGAGGGAACCTCCACCGAGGAGGATTTGTTACAACAATAGGAGTACCGAACTCCTCTCTCAAATACCACCTCACAATCGAGGGGTAGGCCCGTAGCCAAACAACCACAAATCACCTCTACCGAAGAGGGATACAAACAAAACTCCACCTCTCACTAGAGGGAGCAAACTAACAATCTCAACCTCTGCAAAGAGGAAGCAAACCAATCACCTGATCAACCTCTACCAAAGAGGGATACAACAAGAGCAAGGGTGTTTACAACTTGAAGGCTACAACAACCTCAAACAATTCTCTTTTTCTACTAAACAAGATCCTAATAGAATAGGATAGAAGATATAGCTCAAGTGGATATCAAGGTGTTTTTGGAAAGCAAATCACAAAGAAAAACTACTTGGGAAATCTCTTGTAGATGATAGAAATGAAAATCCGAAACAATATCCCAAAAACCTAGTTTTCTTTGATTTTCTAAAACCCTTGAAAAACAATAAAGATGAAATCTTTTAAGCTCTAAAATACTTTTTAAAACTTGTAAAAACACTTCAGAAAAAGTAAGAATTTTTGCTCTTAAAAATCTTAGCCAAAATCCCTAAGAAATGGGGTTTATATAGGCCAAACAGAAAACTAGCCGTTAGGCTGATCTGTCAGCCTGACAGGCTTGCGGTCGACGGCCGGTCGACCGCCAACTGTCATAAATATGACCATTGGGGAAACCCGGTCGACCGCCCAGTCGACCACCCAGATACAGAGAGCAAAGCTCTCTGGTCCGGTCGACCGACCGGTCGACCGGCCCATGTGTCTGCCAGACGTGCACAAGGCTGTGCACGTCGGTCGACCGCTGGGTCGACCGGCCCTTTGTTCGGTCGACCATACGGTCGACCGACCTGGCCTGTCAGCCACTGTCCTGGGTCAGAAAATCATGTTAAAAATATTTTTAAAAATTCTTTTGTCTCTTCTAAAAATCCCCAAAAATAGTTTTAACATTTTGCATTGATATATAAACATGTGTTAAAAATTTCAACTCAATATCAAGCAAGTTAGACTATTTTTGTCTCTAATCATTTTTACCAAAAACCAAAAACAGTATTTTGTCAAACTTAGATTTTTCAATAGGAAATCTGATTTTTCCTAAAATTCATTGAAATACAAAACATGATATTTAAACATATTGAAGCATGTTGCATATGGACATAAGTCCAATATACATGAAACATATATATATCATGGTTTTTGTCTTTAAATCCAAAAATATGTTTTGTTAAAAATATCAAAACATAAAACTACATGAATAGGTATGTCAAACTAAGTTTGTATAAGTCATGTAAGCATGTATGTATATAGAGCACATCTAATATACATAAAAACAAAGTAAACATGTTTTGATCAATCTATTCATGAAAACCAAATCCAAAACATAAAACTTGTGTGTTGTGCACTTGAGCATATCAACTATCAAATCTTTACACATGGATCTAAAACACACTAAACTAAACTAGGATACCTAAGTCTTCTTGATGATATTCCATCTTCAAGTCGACTCGATCCAAACTCCGTGATCCAACGAGCAAGGCTATGTATCATCTTGATGCTCGGGCTTTGGAATCACCAAGTGAAGGCTTCCAAACTCCTCTTTTTGAAGCAATCACCAACTAATATCTTGTTACATGATCTGAAACTAAAATCACAGGATTATTAGTAAACATAACTACATGAGTTAATCATCATCAAAACTAGAGAGGAAGGCCTCCGGGCCAACAGGTTGACCTAACCTGATAGATCTTAGATATATATCTGATATGTTACCGACTTTTGGGATCTTATAAGTGAATGTGTGATGATTTTGATCTGAATGGAGTGTGGAGATCTGATTAGATGTATCAGAACATTTGTTATTTCAGTTATTGAGATACATATATATTGGTGATGGTTTATCGTATCAGATAACGTGACATGGATTGATACTTGACGATCAGGATGACTATTGAGGCTAGGTTCATGATAACTATTGTGACTGGCTATTGTTATATACAGTACATGTATATGTGATATTGAATAGTTCTAAATGAGACTATCTTTTGAGCAGTGTCCCGGCTTGTTTTTGTATTCATGTTATTGAAAGTTACTGAAAAAATATTATCGGACTGTAACACATTTATTATTCCATTGTTCTACCTTTACACTATAATATTGTTTACATTGCTATTATTACATTATTGATATTGTTACTGTCACTTTATCGTCCCAGTAATCGAAATAACATGAATACTGATTGATTTAAATAATAATGTAAATAGACAACTTACATTGGGATTGGAAAAATTGATGGAGGAGACAGCGTCTGTAATTTGGGTGAACCTAGGATACATGTTGCACAGTTGACTTATGGTTCCACTGCAGGGTTCCGGGGGATGACTGACATCCCATATTATTCATATTGTTATTGTTACTGACACATGGTTATTGTTATTGACTACCTAGAGGTAGGACCTGATCCAGCGCCAGGTGATTGGGCCGTGGTTCCAGGCATGTACGGAACCCACCTAAAACATGGACAATGTCTCTTCCATTGATTTCAATAACTTAGGACCCCGATTGATACGTGTGGTAGACGTAGTATGAGATGCGTCTATTATAGGTGAAAATTGGTGTTAGCTGACATAATAAATAATAATGAACTGTTTATAGTGTATTGTGACTGACCATACTCACCTGACTGAACTCACCTAAGTTGTGATGACATATGTTGTACACATGGCCGGATTATATACCAGATTAGTGACATATACTAGGTTACACCTCTTGAAATTACTGTTTTCCTTTTATCATGGTACTAGTTATATATGGTTCATAACTTTGTTCTTGATATTAATTATTCTGTTATCTTTTATTTTAGTTTATCATGTTATTATTGCTTACATTGTTCTTTATGTACGAGCACCTTTTCCCTTACACACACACTCATTAGGTCGCTTCTGACGACCCTGGATTCGCACGTCCAGGATTTGGACACCTTCTTATCATGTGCAGATGTTCGTGTGATCGCACGCTTCGCGAGGAGTTGGATTTTCTCTCTTTTGATTCTGGTATTTTGGCCTCTTTTTATTTCTGTTTCTGTACTTTTCTTGATTCATATATATCAGATTCAATCGTTATTCTAGTTCTTTTTATATGATATCATGCGTGGATGCTTATATGTATTATCGCAGTGATCATTGATTCATTATAATATAGATTTATAACTTGTTCTGGGTTACTTAAGGCTTAGCGTGTATACAGGAGGTATTTTCCTTGCGTATATGTGTCACTGACTCTCATCGCGACTCCGTTTTCACGTATTTGGGAAGTGGGGGCGGGACAATATCTCTTCATGCATCTCCTTCTGCTGAGTCATCAGCATGAAAGAGGGCTTCCTACTGAGAGCATCAGGAACTACATTCACCTTCCCGGGTGGTATTACAGATCTAGATCATAGTCTACCATGAGCTCTAGCCATCTCCTCTGGCGCATGTTGAGCTCCTTCTGGGTGAAAATGTACTTGAGACTCTTATGATCTGTGAATATCTCCATACGCTCTCTGAGAAGATAGTGTCTCTACACCTTAAGGGCAAAGATGACCGCCGCCAGTTCCAGAGTATGGGTTGGGTAATTCCTCTCATGGGGCTTCAGTTGTCATAAGGCGAATGATATCACTCTGCCTCATTGCATTAACACACAACCCAGGCCACGCCCAGAAGCATCACTATGTATCACCATCCCCCCAGATCCATCTGGAACGCTAGAATTGGTGCTGTCATCAATTGATCCTTCAGTTCTTAAATGCTAACTAGAATTCCTCAGTCCACCGATACTTCACTTCCTTTCTAGTGAGTTTGGTTAGAGGCTCGACAATCCTAGAGAAATTTTGGACAAACCTACGATAGTAGCCAGCTAGTCCAAGAAAACTTCTTACTTCCGTGACAGACTTAGGGATTGGCCAATTTCTGATAGCTTCTACTTTAGATAGATCCACCGAGATGCCATACCCAGATATGATGTGCCTGAGAAATGAGACGTGGTCTAGCCAAAAAGAGCATTTACTAAGCTTTGCATATAACTTCTCTTGTCTTAGAGTTTGCAGGACAATCCTCAAGTGCTCAGCGTGCTCCTCTTTGGTCTTAGAATAGATCAGGATATCATCAATGAAGACTATGATAAATTGATCTAACTATGGAGTAAAGACGCGATTCATCAAGTCCATGAATACCGCAGGAGCATTGGTGACTCCAAATGGCATAACAAGGAACTCAAAATGTCCATATCGCGTCCGAAAGCAGTCTTACATACATCCTCAACTTTCACCCGCACTTGGTGATAACCAAAACGGAGATCTAGCTTAGAGAATATTATGGCCTTTCCCAGTTGATCGAAGAGATCATCAATCCGAGCTAAAGGATACTTATTCTTGATTGTGACGTGGTTCAGCTCCCGGTAATCAATGCATAGTCGCTAGCTACCATCCTTCTTCTTGACTAAAAGGACTAGAGTGCTCCAGGGTGAAGCACTCAGTCTGATTAACCCCTTATTGAGCAATTCTTGAATCTGCTTCTTCAGATCCGCTAGTTCTATCAAAGCCATGTGGTACGATACCTTGGAAATAGGGGCTGTTCCAGGTAAGACTTTGATACTAAATTCAATCTCTCAAACAGGGGGTAGTCCAGGGAGATCCTCAGGAAAGATGTCAAGAAATTCACATACTACCTCAGGTATATTAACCTGCTCCTTAGAGTTCAAGGACTCTAGCACTCCCTTCAATTACCTCTTCTTGAATTGGGCTTGCTCCAGAGTTACATCCCAAGCATGGATTTCAAACTCTGGATGACTGGGGACCCGACAAGTAACTTTCTTCTTCTTACAGTTAATGAGAGCATAGGAAGTGCCCAACCAGTCCATGCCCAAGACAACGTCAAACCCAAAGTCATTTATGACTATCAGGTCGGCTAGAAACTCTCTACCACATATCACTATAGAGGACTCCCTACATTCCTTAGAACAGACAACTATCCCGCCTTCTGTGGCTATGTTCTAGGGATTAACCATATCATTACAAGAAATGTGGTGATGAGCAATAAAGTCTACAGAAATAAAAGAATGGGTAACCCTAGAATCAAAGAGAATATGTGCAGGAATAGGTTGTACTAAGATGGTACCTACGACGACTCCATCAGCCACTTCAGCTTCCTCTATAGTCAAATTGTAGGCCTGACCCTGCCTCTTCATCGGTCGGCCTTGCTGAGGCGTCTTTCCCTTGCTTCTAAGGAACATCTCCTGCTGGGTTGGAAGTGCAACTCGGGGTTGTGCGCGGGTTGGAACCTGCTGCAACATGGGTCCTTTGGACATGAAATTGTTGACCTTGGCACAGTCGCGGAGCTGATGATCACTAGCCCTGCAGGCCAGGCAGTTGTGATTTGCCCATCTACAGTCCTTCAGAGCATGACTAGGCAGATAACAGAAGGTGCAGACCAACTCCTTCCGAGCTACTAAGGGAGCAGGTGCCAGAACCAGGGTAGGCTTCTTGGGTGGTGGGGGCCTGATGCTGGATCTACTAGGAATATGGGTCATTGGAAGTTTATGGGAGAGCCCTGGCGCCTCCTTTGCTATTAGATCTGCTCCTGAGTCCTTGCTGTCTCCAAAACTTGGGCATAGGTGTTGAGCTGGAGTACAACAATATGGTTCTAAATGTTGATATCCAACCCTTGAAGAAACCTCTTGGCATGGTCCCTTCTTGTGCCAACATGTATGGCGCAATGCGACTTAGTCTGGTAAATTCTGCGGCATACTGATCCACGGTACGTCCCCCTTGATTCAAGTTGATGAAATATCGCTCCATCTCCACTTTGGCAGTTGTAGGAAAGAACTTTATCAAGAAACTCTCGCTGAATGTCTTCTAGCTGATGGGTGGAGCCAGCCTTTCCATCTCAGCGGTCCACCAGATATGGGTGATATCAGTAAGTTGGATGCTCACTACATTAACCCGGTCTTCCTCAGGAATTTTTGTGGCATTCAGCAGTTGCTCCGTCTTGATCAGCCACTGTTCTGCCTCTAGTGGTGTCTCATTTCCTGAGAAGTTACTTTCTTATTTCCTGAGAAGTTACTTGGATGCAACCTTCAAAATTCTGAGACATTCTCCACCTTGGTCGATGCATGGTCAGAGCTTAACCCCATCAGAGCATGCTCCGCAGTCTCCTGGGCCCGCATCACTCTGGCCCGAAGTAGGCCATTCTGATCCTACTGCAATTCCAGCATGCGTTTCAGAGTTTGGAGGATCTCCATGTTCTCTGAGGTTGGGTCGACTTGGGAGGAAGAGGGGACATTTCCATTTTGAGCCATGAGTGTCTGGAAGGAATAGGGAATACTTTAGAAGGGAATCTAAGGCACGAGTTTAGGCTAATGATGTGTATCCAGACAATTATAAATGCTTTTTCTTATATGTGAATCTAATTGTCTTTATATGGTGTGGAATTAAAGAAAACCTGGCTCTGATACGAACAAAACCATGTCACGCCCCGCTTCCCAAAATACGGAATACGGGTACGTGACGATGGCCAGCTGATACTCACGAAGAGGGAAATCTCTCCCGTGAATACCTTACGCTGTAGTAAATGAGCCAAATTCTCGCACACAAATACAAAAGACATCCAGAAGTTTCATTTCACATAAAAGACATACATCTACAATAGTCTTTGTCTGGATACAAGACTTGAAATATAACAATGTAGAAATAAAAGAAGATACAATTTTGACATCGGGACATCATAACAAGACTGTAGGTCATCTAGAGGAGGGGTGAATAGGTGACAAGCTAATCTAATGATGAATAATGCGGAATTAAAAACAATTTAAGCAAACTAAACACTATTCTGCAAAACACACCAAGTATAATACAAGAGTGTAGCCGAATTCCCGGTGAAGGGCTCTGGACTATCTCCTCAAGATTCCTCTAGATTAAGAGTTGAGGTGCCACTATGGCTCTCTTGGTTGAATACAAGTGTGAGCAAACAATCCCAAGCATATATCAATAAGGCACAAGATATATCAAGCATATAAAGATATAAGCAATGTAAGAATGCAAGATATAAAGTAAGAGATAGAGAGAGCAATCGCAAACACGGAAATTTATTTTGAGGTTCGAGCACCCTTTGCTCTACGTCCCCGCCTTCAACACTATGAAGGATTTCCACTAAAAAAGATCCCACCGGATCACTCGGTGCCGCAACACCTACAAGGAGTTCACATTAGAACTCTTGGACTCACTAGTCCCTCTCTTTTTCCCGCAAGAACAACACACGCAAGCACACTAGCTTGTTGAGGCCGCACCTCTACACCAAGCTCTCACAAGAACTCGAAACAAGACGAACTCACAAGTTCGCTTCCTCAAATACAAGAATGAACACTTGGTGATCTCTGCACTTGGATCACCTAAAAATACTCTCACAACAAAAATCCCTAGAGGATTGATATAGCAATGGATAACTCAAGTATGTGTGCGAAAAACTATAATAGAGATGTGGTGAAAAACTCAAGAAATCACTTTTGAAAACACTCTTAAAAACTCTCCTTTTGATATGGAAGTTTTAACTCTAAAACAAGTGGAGAAAACCTGTAAGATAGGTAAGAAAACCTAGCCCAAAACTCTCTTCAAATCTAATCTAAAATAGTCCAAAACAGCCCCAATATATAGGCCTCCAAAAACTAGCCGTTGGGGTCCAACTCAGCAGGAAATCCTGCTGTCAGTCTACTGGCCGATCAACCAGCCAATAGTCAAATTTCTGACCGTTGCAGCCGGCTGATCGACCGCCCGGTCGACCGTGCCTAGGCTTAGACCTACCGGTCGACCACCCGATTGACCGGGGCCAGATCCAGAGAGCAAAGCTCTCTGGACGGTAGACCGCCTAGTCGACCGGCCCACCAGCCAGTTGGCTGTGAACATTTTGTGCACATCGGTTGACCGCCCGATCGACCGACTTCTGGCGCGGTCGACCGTCTGGTCGACCGGCAGAAGGCCAAGTCAGCATCTTTTTGGCATTAAAACTTGGTTTTTTTTAACTTCAATAAAATCCCATAAAAAACATAAAATCTACAAAAATGAGTTCTTTGAAATACTTTGAAGTACAAACATATTTGATTAAAAATCAATACATATTACAAACATTTGAACTATTTTTGTGATATAGAAATTTTGGCCTTAAACAAAAATCGTATTTTTCAAAAACAATCTCCAAATTGAAAATTAATTTTTCCAAAACTTCTCCAAATACAAAAACAAGATATTTTAAACACTTTTGAACCTTGGTATGTATGGATATGATCTAGTACACATATAAGATGAAATATCTATGTTTTTGACAATAAGCTCTAAAATAGGTTTTGATAAATACAAAACTCAAACACATGATATAAAAAACATCAAATAAGTTTTTCTAAACTTTTGAATCAACAATGTGTATGGATGAAATCCTAAATACATATAAACCATTAAAATCATTTTGATGAACTCTATTCATGAAACATAAAGATGTATACTTTGAAGCACAAAAACCAAAACGGTATTTTCTAAACTCAAAACTATCTTATGAAAACACATATAAATTTTGTGTGTGTGTATATGAACTTGAGCAATCCACAACTAATCTATCCTTTACATTTTATCTAAAAATAAATCTTAACACTAACAAACATGACTCAAGTCTTCTGAAAATCTTCTCTTGAAAATCTAAGTACTTGATGCGATCTTGATGCGCGAGCTCTTGAATCAACACGTGCTAGGCTCCAAAACTTGACTTCGAATCTTTGTTGAAGCTAAACACCTACTAAGATCTTGATCAAATATCTGAGACTAAATAAACACAAGATCATTTGTACTATAACTATATGAGTTAATCATCATCAAAACTAGAGCGATGGACCTTTGGGCCAACAATCTCCCCCTTTTTGATGATGACAAAACTCATGGAGTTAGATATGCATGGATTAAAGTTAAGCTTCATAGAAACTCCCCATTAACTCATGCATAGTAATAAGCATAAAGATATTCAATAAAGAGCATAAACTAAATAAAAACATATATGCATAAACAAGGAGATAAACATGTATAAACTCACCAAATTTTTCTCCCCTTTTTGCATAAACAAGAAAATAAACATGCATATATAAACTCTCAAAATTCTTCTCCCCCTTTGTGTCAATTCATCAACAAAGGGGCGAAGACAAATAAACAATAAAGATATATGTACGATATACATTCATAAAGAGGAGAGACGTAAAGTTAGCTCCCCCTGCATACATGCATTACATGAAGAAGGGATGACAAGACCCTAACCCACAAAAACATAATTTACAATGTATAAGCGGAGATATTAAGCTCCCCCTACACACGTGTATCACATAAAGAAGAGATGTCAAGCCCCTCAAGGTGAGATACACTCAACATGAATCTATATATGGAGAAGATGTGAAGCTCCCCTTACATATAGGCAATATATATCAACAAATTTTGAAATCCCTTTTAAACAAATTTTTGATAATACTTAAAACAAAATTTTGAAATTTCTTGATTCAACTAAACAAATTTTGAAGTTTCTTAAGTCAACAAAATAAATTTTGATACCAATGAAATCAAATTGTAGTTTACAAAAACAAAAGTTGGTACTATTTGTAAATAAATAAAATTTTAAGATACCAATAGTAGATTTTTGATACCAATTGAAATTGAAACATTATAAATTTTTTATACCAATTGAAATATCTTGTAAATTTTTGATACCAATTAAAAGGTAAAATATGAAGTATATTTAGATATTAATTTAAATACCAATTGAAAATAATGCATAGGCTTATTAAGATACCAATTAACCTTTAAAATTAGTCAAGCTTAGCATAAATATAATTTGTGCTTTAAACATGTAAATATTATAAAAACAAGCACAATCAAATCATATATATGTATGTATGAAAATACCAATTGAATTTGATACTAATTGATATTTGAAGCATACATATATAAGAAATAAATATGAGTATACAAGCATAATATTCCTTGAAGATCATGTGTATAACTCATAACTTTTCACCCTATTCATGCACATATTTAAAAGATTTTCAATTTAGAGCATACAAGGCATGGTCGCCCAACAATCCGCCTTTAAAGAGTAGAAGTTTTCAAAAATATGATTTGAAAATAGTTGTAAATTGAAAACACTACCAAATGAAGAATAAATAAGTAGTTTAAAGTAATTTTTTTGAAAAACTAGCTAAAGATTCTTCAAACATGAAAACAAAGCATATCTTCCATGAAGAAAACTAAATACTCAAAAATGTTACTCAAGATCTATAAGGCACAAAAATTTGCTCATAAAACAAGTATATGAGTAAACAAAAATAATGTGAGTGCACAAGAATTATGTGAATATCATATTCAGGAAATAATCATTAAGGCTCAAAATAAACATGAAATACTTTTTATCAAAAATATGAAAATCATAAAAATTTATTTTTCATCAATTTAAACAAACTTCAAGGTATATATATGTTTATCAAAACTAAAAAATATACATACATATCCCAAATACAAACGAGTCCATAATAGAATTTGCATGACGGCAAGAGACTCAAGAGTATACATGTATATTTATAAGTTTTAGACAAAAAAACATATACATGAAGCAAAACAAGTACAATGATTGGGAGGACAAGTGTAAATGAAAGAATCATTAAAACTAGGTTATACATGTACATATAATGAGTACAAATGAGTAATAAGGCACAAATATATAATAATCAAGTGTAACTCACTATTTGTACAAGTATAGACACAAGTTTTAATGAAAATTCATCTAAACAAGTATTCACCACATGAAGCAAAAAACATGATCATTTAACATAATAAGCATTGAAACCGAAACATGCTAAAAATATTTATGTTAAAGCATATAAATACAAATAGGAGTTAGAGATAGTCACCAAAACCAATAGGACTCATCTCTAGGTCTCCATGAAGGAACACCTAGAGGGGGGGTGAATAGGTGATGGCTAATCTAAAGGTCACTTAATGATGAATGATGCAAATAATGCGGAAGCTAAAAGCAATTATGACCTAATTAAAACTTTTACACTAAACACTATGTATAACACAAGAGTGTTGCCGAATTCCCGTGAAGGGCTCTGGACAAACTCCTCTAGATTCCCCTTGAATGGGTTGAGGTGCCGCGTTGGCTCTCTTGGTTAAATACAAGTGTTAGCAAACAACTCAAGCAAGTATACAATATGAGCACACAAGTATATCAAGCATATAAAGATAGACAATAATTGAATGAAAGATATAAACAAGGGACAAAGAGAGAGAGAGCAATCGCAAACACAAAGGTTTGTTTCGAGATTCGAGCACACTTGCTCTACATCCCCGCCTTCGACACACGAAGGATTTCCACTATGCAAGATCCCAATGGATCTCTCCTCGGTACCGCAACTGAAAATCACCTAGAGGGGGGGTGAATAGGTGATGATGCTAATCAATGCACAAATTAAAAATTGTGATGCAACAATCTAACAATGCAAGTGAATATGGCAACAAATGTAGTGAGCAAGTAATAAGAGCAATGAAATAGAGCAAGTAATAAGAGCAAGTAAACCAAACGCAAACGCCGAGATTTGTTATCGAGATTCGAGCACCCAGCTCTACTTCCCCGCCTTCCCCAGAAGGATTCCAACCATTTCACTATCACAAAGACAGTTACACAATCACTGGAGTACCCAACTCCACAGGAGTACCCAACTCCACAATCTCAAGTACAAGTAATCTCTTAGTAGTCAAAAGACCACAAACTCTCTCTTGAAAAAAATTCTCTTCCTTACAAAGGTCCTTAGAGAACAATGAGTAGGAATGAAGCTCTTGTGTGCAAGGAGAAAAGAAAAAGAAATCAGAGAGTTCTTGAAAATACTTCAGAAAATGAGAGAGAATTTCAGCACAAAAACCAAGAAACCAAGCTCTTTTGAATGCCTTAAACTTGTGGAAATTTTGATAATTTTTCTAGTAACAACCTCTCCCTAAACACCCTTATTTACAGGAGAGGGCTAGGGTTAGGAGATAAAACATATTTAAGGCTAATCAGAAAGTATTAGAACCAAAACATGTCACTTAAACATACTTAAGTGAGAAAAGGACAAAAATAAATCAGCTCAGAAAACTAGCCGTTACTGTTCAAACGGCTAGCTCGGTCGACCGGCCCGGTCGACCGCTCGTTCAAAGAAAATAACCGTTGCAGGCTACGGTCGACCGGCCGGTCGACCCAAACAAACAGAGAGCTCTGCTCTCAGACCCGGTCGACCCGGACGGTCGACCGTCCAAAGTCTACCAAACGTGCACAGATTTGTGCACGTCGGTCGACCGACCCGGTCGACCGACTTCAAGCCAAGTCGACTTGTCAGAAGACTAGTCGACTGGATGAAGTCTGGAACAGAAAACTGGGTCAGAAAAACAGTTTTAAAAATATTTTGAAAAATCTTTTAACACTCCTAAAAATCACCAAAAATAGTTTATTATTTTGCATTGATATATAAACATGTGGTAAAAAGTTTAGCTCAAATATCAATCAATATGAACTATTTTTGTCTCTTATCATTTTTACCAAAAATCAAAAACTGTATTTTCTAAAACTTGGATTTTGAATAGAAAATACGTTTTGTCCAAAACTCTTCCAAAATACAAAAACATGATATTTAAACATTTTGAAGCATGATGTATATGGATATAATCCTATATACATGAAATATATGTATATCATAGTTTTTGTCATAAATTCCAAAAATAAGTTTTGATAAGACACAAAACTTAAAACACATGAATAGGTATATCAAAGTAAGTTTGTAGGTTGAAGATTGTATACAAACTATTTATGTTTGGAAACAAGATGTGCGCAAAAACGTGTGTGATAGAGCTTCAAACCTATTCACTATTCTTTAACAAAACTCTAAACTAAAAACAAATCTAATAAATTATCTTGAGCAATCTTGAAGTCTTTAGCCATGCGATGCCTTGCTAGAGCCTTCTCTTCTATGTTCCTTCCTTGATGTGCAAAAGCCTTCTTTGCTTCATGAACCTAGAAATTCTTGCAATAGCTAAGCAATGGCCTCCAAATATGGTACTAACCTGAAACTTATCTTAAACAAACTAATTAGTACCAAATAGCTCCTATTTGTTTTGTTATCATCAAAACTCTAAACAAATGGAGAGTGTAACCTTTTGGGCCAACAATCTCCCCCTTTTTGATGATGACAAAACAAATAGGCTATAAACAAGAATATAGGGGAGGAGAAAGCTCCCCCTCAAATTATGCTATATTAAACAAGGAAAAACATAATTTGTAATTTGCAAGTAAGCACCATGAAACCAAAAACCATAAGAATATAAAACACTTAAACTACACATCAAAAACTAAAAACATATATAAACTCATATGGAACCAAAACCATATGAACTCATATTTCCATACATAAACTCATTCTCCCCCTTTTTGTCATACATCAAAAAGGGTTAAGAAAACATTTTTATTCAATAACACAACATTAAGTTCACCACAATGAATGAAAATCTAGCAAAATCAAGTGGTTTAGTGAAAATATCGGCAAGTTGCAATCCGTAGAAACATAATCAATATCTATATCTCCTTTCTCAAAATGATCTCTAAGAAAGTGATATCTAATCTCAATGTGCTTGGTCTTACTATGTTGATTTGCATTCTTTGTCATATGTATAGTACTTGTATTATCACAAAATATTTTATATGGTTATAATGCAAATCATAATCAAGGAGAGTATGTTTCATCCAAAGGACTTGTGCACAACAAGCCCCCGCGGCAACATACTCCGCCTCGGCGGTTGAGAGAGCTATGGAATTTTGTTTCCTAGAGGACCATGAAACAAGACAATTACAAAGAAATTGACATGTCCCACTAGTACTCTTTCTATCTACTCTACAACCCGCATAGTCGGCATCCGAATAACTCGTCATTGAGAAATCTCCGGTTTTCGGATACCATAGACCCATTCCAATCGTTCCCTTAATATAACGAATAATGCGTTTTACCGCAATAAGATGGGACTCTTTAGGACACGATTGAAATCTAGCACAAAGACACACACTAAACATGATATCCGGCCTACTTGCCGTCAAATACAAAAGACTACCTATCATGCTTCTATACAATTTAATATCAACATTTTTACCTTGGTCATCCTTATCAAGCTTGGTGGTAGTTGCCATGGGAGTGTTGCAAACCTTTGAGTCTTCAAGTCCAAACTTCTTTACGAGTTCCTTTGCGTATTTGGCTTGACATATGAAGTTCCCATCTTGCAATTGCTTGATTTAGAGTCCAAGAAAGAAATTAAGCTCACCCATTGAAGACATTTCAATTTACATTACATAACCTTTTCAAATTCCTTGCATAAAAACTCATTAGTAGAACCAAAAATTATATCATCAACATAAATTTGCACAATCAAAATGTCATTATCAACATGCTTAGTGAATAGTGTTGTATCTACTTTGCCTTTAATAAAATCATTTGAAATGAGAAAACTAGAAAGCCTTTCATACCAAGCTCTTGGAGCTTGTTTCAATCCATACAAAGCTTTATCAAGTTTAAAAACAAAATCGGATGAACATGATCAACAAAAACCGGGAGGTTGAGCAACATAAACTTCTTCATTTATAAAACCATTCAAAATGTACTTTTCACATCCATTTGAAAAGGTTTAAAATTTTGAAAGATGCAAAAGCTAGTGTCATCCGTATGGCTTCAAGCCGTGCTACGGGTGCAAAGGTCTCCTCAAAGTCAATTCCCTCAACTTGAGTGTAATCTTGGGCCACTAACCTAGCTTTATTCCTAATCACATTTCCGGACTCATCCATCTTGTTTCTAAAGATCCACTTAGTACCAATTATTGGTCTATCGTGGGGCCTAGGAACAAGATGCCAAACTTGGTTGCGCTCAAATTGATTGAGTTCCTCTTGCATGGCTAGCAACCAATATGAGTCCACCTCGGCTTCGAGGATGCTTTTGGGTTCAAAATGAGAAATGAAAGCAAAGTTACCACATAGGTCATAGAGTTTGGAGCGAGTTGTTACCCCTTTAGATGCATCACCTAAGATGAGCTCCTGGGATGATTTGGCATATCTCCAATCTTTAGGAAGCGGTTGAGAGCTTTCCTCTTTATCCTCTTGAACATCACCAATTGATTCTTGCTTTTCTTCTTGAGGGGTGAGTCCTTCAAGGATAGTTTCTCCATGTCTTCACCTAATGGTTCAATCTCTACAACATTCTCAACAAACACATTAGATTCTTCAAATTTAACATGCATGGTTTCTTCAAGGTGTGTGAAGATCTATTGAATACTCTATAAGCTTTACTAGTGGTAGAATATCCAACAAAGATTGCTTCATAAGCCTTAGCATCAAATTTACCCAAGTTATCTTTAGTGTTCAAAACAAAACACTTGCATCAAAAACTTTGAAATATGAAACATTAGGTTTTCTAGAATGATACATTTCAAAAGATGTTTTGGAAGAATTTTTACATAAATAAATCGATTTGATATATAGCATGCGGTGTTTACGGCCTCGGCCCATAGATATTGAGGGAGGTCATACTCACTTATCATTGTCCTAGCCATCTCTTGAAGTGTTCTATTTTTCCTTTCTACAACTCCATTTTGTTGTGGAGTTCTAGGACAAGACATTTCATGCTTAATTCCCTTTTCATCACAATAAGTCATGAAGAGTTGGTTAACAAACTCACCACCTCTATCACTCCTTATTTTCAAAATCGGAAAACCTTTTTTTTCAACCTTTTTCGAAAAATTTTGAAATGAGAAAAAGTTTGATCTTTGTGTTCCAAGAAGAAAACCCAAGTGAAACGGGAAAAATCATCAACTAAAACAAATGCAAATCTACTACCATTTAAGCTCTTAGTTTTAGTAGGTCCAAAAAGATCCATATGAATTAATTCTAAAGGCCTAGTTGACATGATATCCTTGATTAGTTTGAAGGAAGACTTGGTTTGTTTCCCAAGTTGGCACGCACCACAAATGCGGTCTTTCTTAAACTTCAAGTAAGGAATACCCTTCACCAATTCCTTTGAATTAATTCTAGAAAGATGGTCAAAAGATGCATGTCCTAATCTTCTATGCCAAAGCCAAGAATTTTCATCAAAAGCATTTAAGCATTTAGTAGAACATTCCACATTAAGCATGTCAATGATATAAACATTATCATCACGAAAACGGTGAGAATACAATCATGGTTTTAACATCAAAAATCTTGCAAGAAGAATCATCAAAAACAACTTAAGTCCACGATCACAAAATTGACTAATGCTAAGCAAATTATGTTTCAAACCATCAACAAGTAAAACATTTTCTATAATGGGAGATGCACCAATTTGAATGTTACCTATACCGATGATAGTGCCTTTGGAGTCATCCCCGAAGGTGACGGAGCCACCTTCCTCGTACCTTGATAGGGTTGTAAAGTTATTGATGTCCCACGTCATGTGTCTTGAATAACCACTATCAAGGTACCACCGCTCCCTACGTCTTGGAGCCTTGGTGTGTACTACATCAAATAATTTAGGACTTGATTTTTGGTACCCACATTTTCTTGGGTCCTAAAGAGTTAGTTTCATTAACCCTAACAAGATTATTGGTTCTATTTATTTGGTCATAACAAAATTTAGCCAAATGTCCATTCTTACCACAATATGTGCATCTATACACTCTACCATATTTAAAGCATAGTGAGTGTGTGATTTGTGAGCATGAAAAGATTTAGCATGAGAAGTGTTATGTGTAGTGTGAGCATGAGGAATCTTAACATGTGAATGTTTAGCATGAGAGGTGTGCTTTTTAGAAAACTTTTATTCAAGTTTCTTAGTGTTAAAAGCACATCTTTCAAAACCTTTTCAAAATCAACCATTTGGTTTTAAAAGAAGAGATCTCTTTTTCATCAATCATAAGAGATTTTGCCTTACAAGAAACCTTGTAGGCACTAAATTCATTTGAATAGAAATAAGATTTAAGGAGATATCATCTTTTTCTTTAGAAACCATAGCAAGTTGATTTTTAAGAAAAGCAATTTCCTTTGTAATTTAAAACATTCAATCTTTTTATTATCATAAGTTTCGGAGAGTTCAACAAAGGCATGCACAAGAACTTCTTTACTCAATTCATCATCTTCTTCAAGAGATTGAGGGGTACCTTTGGTGTGTTTGCCATGAAACACATATTCGCGGTATCCGTTTCTTCTTCTTCGGACTCGCTTTCTGAATCCCATGTTGCCTTGTATGCTTTCTTTTCTTCCGGCTTCTTTTGCTTGAAGGAGGAATTCATCTTCTTTTTGAACTCCGGACAATCCGCCATGATATGTCCGAGCTTTCGACAATTGTAGCATATAACTTTTCTCTCCTCTTTGCCTTCAAATTTTCTTCAGAAGTTAAGCTTGTTCCTCCGGTACATCCTTTTGACATTTCGTACAAGGAGGGAGAGTTCCTCATCTTCTTCTTCATCTTCTTCATCTTCTTCAAGAGTGGATGAAGACTTGAAAGCTATGGACTTCTTCTTTAGTGGAGCGGCCTCTTCTCTTGCTTTCTTTTTCATCTCATGGGTTTTTAGGTTCCCAATGAGACTAATGAGGTCTATCTCATCCTTGTCGTTCAATTCTTTTAGGGTGGTGGCCTTGATCTCCCATGATGTAGGAAGTGCCCGAATCACTTTTCGCACCTTTTGGTCATTGGAGATGTCATCACCTAAAGAAGAAAGAGCATTGGTGATTTTAGTAAATCTAGTAATCATACAATCAATAGATTCTTCATCAATCATTTTAAAGGATCATATTGGGACCTTAAGAGATCTATCTTAGCTCTCTTAACTTGTGAAGTCCCCTCGTGTGTGACCAATAAATATTGCCAAATCTCATAGGCGGATTGGCAATGAATTACCTGTGTAAGGTCATCCTCATTCAAGGTGGTTAAGAGGAATTTGGGCCTTGGAGTTAGCCTCATATTCTCTAAAGTTAAAGTCGGTCCATGTGCTCTCATCACTATCGGGTGCAACATAGGGTTTGGTCAATGATTTAGCTACTAAGCTACCTAAGGATTGCAAAAAGATAGTCATCCTAACCTTCCAAATAGGGAAGTTGAGTCCATCAAATTTAGGAGGGGTTTTAATGTTATCGGCCATGTTTACTAGTGAATGACAAATGGAATGCAAATGTTGATTAGCAAATTTTAAGAATCTCTCTATGGATGTTAAGCCAAAACCTAGAGTCCAAGCTCTGATACCAAGTGAAAATCACCTAGAGGGGGGGTGAATAGGTGATGATGCTAATCAATGCACAAATTAAAAATTGTGATGCAACAATCTCACAATGCAAGTGAATATGGCAACAAATGTAGTGAGCAAGTAATAAGAGCAATGAAAATAGAGCAAGTAATAAGAGCAAGTAAACCAAACGCAAACGCCGAGATTTGTTATTGAGGTTCGAGCACCCAGCTCTACTTCCCCGCCTTCCCCAGAAGGATTCCAACCACTTCACTATCACAAAGACAGTTACACAATCACTGGAGTACCCAACTCCACAATCTCAAGTACAAGTAATCTCTTAGTAGTCAAAAGATCACAAACTCTCTCTTGAAAAAAATTCTCTTTCCCTTACAAAGGTCCTTAGAGAACAATGAGTAGGAATGAAGCTCTTGTGTGCAAGGAGAAAAGAAAAAGAAATCAGAGAGTTCTTGAAAACACTTCAGAAAATGAGAGAGAATTTCAGCACAAAAATCAAGAAACCAAGCTCTTTGAATGCCTTAAACTTGTGAAAATTTTGATAATTTTTCTAGTAACCAACCTCTCCCTAAACACCCCTATTTATAGGAGAGGGCTAGGGTTAGTGATTGGAAAAAGATAGTGTGATAGATTGCACAGATATTCAACACAAGAGAGAAGGTTTAGAGTCAACCTTAGGTGCTTTATCATTCCACAATGTATTTAAAATGATTGATGTATCCTTTCCAAATCACCGTAGTAGCACAAGCTATACGGGTCGAATCCACAAGGAGAGCTCACGATGGAAGCTTTACGGTTTAATGTGAAGATAGAAAACGAAGGTTTTCTTTGTTTTAAAGAATGCAAAAGACATGGAAAAAGAAATGAAAGAATGGTGGTTGGTTTGTACATGAAATGAAAACTATGGAAATAAAATGAAAAGAATCGAAGACAAGATTTGCTTTGGAATTAATACTAAAAGAATGAACACTTGTAGAAGACTTTTAGATGAGAAAGGCCATGACTAGCTAACATTACTAACTTGCTAACTTACTAATCTCTGTTAGGGTGATGCTTGCCTCATGTTGATTCATCGGCATATGTTGTCTTGCGTGTTGGTCTAGTTACTTTCCCACTTGATTGACGGGTGATCTTCTTGGAATTGTCTTGTAGCCTCATTGATGTCATAGGCCTTCAAGATAAACTTTCAATGGTGGAATCAAAAGAGTTGCCACTCAAGGGATGCTAAGGAAGAAGATACAACATCATTAATTGAAGTAAAAAAGTTGTACAACAAATAGCATATGGTTAGTGATCCATCTCCATGTTCCATCAAGCACTTGTTCTAAAGACAAGGCTCTAATGAGGCACATATGAATCATATGGAGAATTACAACAAGAGATTGCCAAGCATGAAAGTAACCATCGGGGATGAAGAAGACTCAACAATTGCAAGATGAAGTATTGCATTCACCAAGAGTTAGAAGTTAAGCAAGATTATTTGTTAGCTAGTCATGTTAGAAGAAATTAGCTACTAGCCATTACAAGAAAGAAAAGCAATTCATGAATAAGAGTGCAATGAAAGTAAAGCTTGACTGAAAGAATGCAAGTAAAGTACTAGAAAATGCTCAAGTAGAGAAAGGAGATTGAATTAAACCTTACTTCACAAGTTGTCACACTTGATTTACACAAGTTTTCTCTCTCACAATCTCTCTTTTGCAGAATTTCTAGGAGGAAGAAGATTAAGAGAAAAAAACCTAGAGAAAAATCAAATACAATCTCTTTCTCTATTCTCTCCTCTCTCTCCTCCTCTCCTCTTTGCGAAGGCCCTGGTGTGTATTTATAGTCTCAGAGAGAAGGCTCCAGAATCCAGGTTGTTGGAGAGAATCTCGGCCTTAACGGCCTTGTAACCGCCGTGGACACGCGGCAAAATCCTGGAAAGCGCGGCAAAATCTTGGCCGTTGAGGCGAGATTTCTGTTGCGCGCGTATCTGTAGGTTGTTAGCCACGTGGACCTTCTGGAGTATATGAGCTGGCGCGTGGATCTCTTCTGATCATGGCCTCAACATTTGGGCTTTCTTTTGGGCTTTGATTTATTTTCTTTAATTTTTGATAATTAAAGGGATTTTGGGCCTTTCTCAATTAGAATATGGACCTGCAAAAATAGAGAAAAAAGGATTAAAATCACATTTTTTATTTGCAATATGCATGGTATGGATGTGGTAAAATATGCAAAAATGAATAACAATCACACCCCCATACCTAGCTTTTGCTCGTCCTCGAGCAAAAAGGAAAGAAAGAAAATCCTAACTAGATTATTACACCACTTTCGTAGGTGACACGATTGCACTGAAACGTGCAACAAGCCGTTAAACCTCTAGGTTACCCTAGAGGAGGAGTGTTGTCTCCTGATGGTTTCAGCGGATTGCACCCACAAAATCCATAAAGAAAAATAAAAGGGTTAGTGAAATTTTGATCCATGTTTTAAAGATTCTCACTTAAGTTATAGGTTCAGGTTACCCTAAACTTGTCATTCCTCTTATAAGCGTCTATTTGGAGTTTTGTTTCCATCTTAGGTTAAGTTTTTAGGGAAAAGATCAAAAACCGGATTTTGCATCAATCCTAGGATATATACATCTATAAATATGAAGGATCTTTCTTAGACTTAGTCATTTATTTATTAAATATATAAAATTTTTTTATATACAATATTTATTATTTACATTTCCTTAACATCCTTAGGCTTTCTATTTACCCTTGTAACGAGCCTTTACCGATGACTCCCAAACAGACGGTCTTAGGGCACCAGATGAGAAAACATCCTAGGGTTAGAGGTCTGGAGTAAAAAAGGCCACGAAGGAATTTAAGGACTTA